>OX451740.1:1070758225-1071064104 GCA_948472305.1 Vicia faba | reverse complement strand
AGCATTGGGAGGATGTCCTCCAAAATAAAAAAGTTCCAAACAACTAATATATATAGAGACTTGAGCAGTGAAAAAGATCAAGTAAACTGAAGCATATTCTACTCAACAACTCTGCTAGACCAAGAGCAACATTAATTATGTGGCTGATTCTAATGGGAAGACTGAACGTACACCAAAGATAGATTAAAAAAATTGGAATGACAACTTATGAGATTTGCAGCTTCTATGCATAAACAGAAAATATAGAACATATGTTCTTTCAATGCAGTAGGACAAACACAATTTAGAGATAAATTCTGAATTGGATAGAATACCACAGGAACCCACCAAGTTAGAGTATTGAAAAGCACTTGATCATTCTGGAAACTAAAAAGAAGGTTTGGTGTTGGTGCACAAAGAAGGGATGAAAGACAAAAGAAATATATTTAATGACGACTACAAAAATAAGGAATAATGATTTACAATGAATTACGTTGACCTACCTCACTAGGCTATTTATACACAAAATTAGGGTATAATAAAATCCTAAATATCCTCTAACAAAGTTATAAAAAGATCTAAAAAGATATTCCTAAAATATAAATTAATATATTAATATCTAAAAAAGATATTCCTAAAATATAAATTAATTCTAACACCATCCCTTAATTTATATTTACCCAAAACTGACAACACCAATTCCATATCACACTTCAGAAACCTTTGTCCCTTGAAAAATGAATCAATCTTCAAATTCCAAGCTCTGGGTGCTTTCTTCAATCCATACAAGGCTTTGTGTAATTTGAACACTATCCCTTCCTAATTCTTTTTCTCAAATCCAGGAGGTTATGATACGTATACCTCTTCTTATAATGGACCATTCAGAAATTCATATTTTACATCTAAGTGCATCAGAGGCCAATTCCTGTTAGCAGCTATTGCAATCACTAGTCTGATTGTTTCATGTCTCGCTACAGGTGAAAACAAGTCAGAGTAATCCAGGCCAGACTTCTGTAGAAAGCCTCTTTCTACTAATCTTGCTTTGTGTTTTCCAATTGATCCATCTGGCTTTAGCTTCTTCTTGAAAACCCATCTAACACTGATGGCTTTCTTGCCTTTTGGAAGTTTTGTCAGCTTCCAAGTCTTGTTTCTCTCTATAGCATCAAGTTCTTCTTTCATGGCCTGCAATCAGACTTGATGCTAAAGAGCCTCTTTCGTACTTACGGGTTCAGAGTCTATTAACATTACACACTGAATAACTTCTCCTTCGGATTCTACTTCAGTGTCTTGCAACATGTTAAACTCTGTAAATCTTCTTGGGATGCTTCTGACTTTTTGTTTCCTATGAACTGGAACTTCAGGACCTTGGACACCTGAACTTCCCCTTTCAGAAGCTCTTGCTTCAGAGTTTTTACTTTCTCCAGAACCTTGACTGTCTTCAGAGTCTAGAAAATCCCAGAGTCTGAATCACCATCGGAGTTAGAGTCAGAATCATCTTCTCCTCCTGTATCTTCTTCAGAGTCATGATCTTTACCAGCTTCAAAAACATGTGTTTCTGACTTTTCTTTAGGAGTTCTCTCATCAGAGTCAGAACGAGACCTTTCCCAATTCTAAACTTCTGATTCTGTTACAATGAAGTCTCTGTTGAACTCAACTTTGTTAGTTTCTGGACAATAAAGTTTGTACGAACTTGTACTGTGGTACCCCACCAGTAACATTACTTTACTTCTACCATCCAACTTCTGGCTTCTGGCTTCTGGAACATGTTTGTAACCTACAGAACCAAACACCTTCAGATGACTAACACTTTGCTTATCTCCAGTCCACTTCTAAATAGGAACTATTTCCTTCAATTTCTTCGTTGGACATCTATTGAGCAAATAACATGCAGTGGCAACAGCTTCTCTCCACAGAGTATGAGGAAGCTTCTTCTCTTTCAGCATGCTTCTTACCATATCAAGCAAAGTATGATTTCTTCTTTCATCCAGACCATTGTGTTGAGGAGTATAGGGAGCACTAACCTCATGCTCAATTCCATTCTCCTTATAGAACCTTCTGAATTCTTTGGAGTTATACTCACCACCACCATCAGTTCTAAGAATCTTCAGAGTCTGGCCACTCTAATTCTCAACCTTCAGTCTGAACTTCTTGAGTTCAGCAAACACCTCATGTTTGAACTTTATGAGAGATACCCATGTCATTCTGGTTAACTCATCAACAATTGACACAAAATATTTATTCCCTCCAATTGATGCTACTGGAAATGGACCACACACGTCAGAATGCACTACTCCTAAGGCATGCTTTGCTCTTAAAGCTACTTCTGATGCAAATGGTAATCTTGGTTGCTTCCCTTCCATGCACACCTTGCATGAATTCTCAGGCTTCTTGATTGTAGGAATTCCATGTACCAGCTTCTTTGATTTCAGATGCCCTAAGCTTCTGAAATTCAGATGACTAAATATTCAGTGCCATAGCTCACTCTCCTTCACAACACTTGTTGCACTAAGACATTCAGAGTCTGCAGTTCTAACATTCACCTTGAATGTTCTGTTCGTTCCATGTTCCGGCTCCATAATCAGCTTCTGATTGCAGTCATACAACTTCAGAAGATTGTCCTTCATGGTAACCGAAATCCTTTCTCAATCATTTGTTCCATACTCATCAGATTGCTTTTCATGTCAGGTACATATCACACATTCTGGATCACTGCTGCTTTCTCATTGTTTAGAATGACTCTAACATTTCCCATACCTTCTGCATTGAGGTATTTATCATCAGCACATCTGATCTTTGTAATCTTCCCAGAATCAAAATCAATCAACCATTTCTTGTTTCCAGTAAGATGGTTTGAACATCCTGTGTCCATATACCACCATTCTGATGAATTCATATTATCAGATTCAGAACCCAACAATAGCACATGTTCATCATCAGACTCTCCTATAGCTATATTTTCTTCTCCTGACTTCCTTTCTTTGTTTGACCAGCTATCTTTGGCATAGTAACCAAAGTTCTTACAACAGTAACACTGAACATTCTTCTTGTCAGACTTCTCATTTCCCTTCTGGACATTCTTCTGCCTATCAGAGTTTGAAGCTTCTGACCTTTGACCACCATTAGTTTTCTTCCTGCTTTTGACCAAGTCTGCTTCTGATACTTCTTACCAGAAGTTACTTTCAGAGCCTACTGCTCTACTTTCCTCTCAGAAGTTCTCACAGTCATACGCAACTCATGCGCCTCTAGACTACTTTGCAGCTCTTCAACTCTCATGGTGCTCAGATCTTTGGAATATTCAATTGCTACCACAATGTAATCAAACTGAGAAGTTAAAGATCTCAAGATCTTCTCAATGATTAACATGATATCATGAGCCTTTGGTTCGAGAAAGGGACCGGAAGAGACTTGTATCGAAATGCGTCCAAGAAATGGTGTTCCGTTGCAAGATGTCAACGACGGTATAAGTGGGGGAGCATTGTAGACTCGCACTTGAGGGGGAGTGTTGGAATAATATAACAAGTGTGAGTAAGTGGAGAAATAGTCTCACATTGAATAGGAATGTGGAGACTTAAGCATATATAAGTGGGAGAATCCACTCACCTATCACCTTAAGATTTTAGACAGATAAGTGGTGTGTCTCTCACAAAAGTGCCTAATCCTACACTATGTATCAATGTTTCTAGTATCTCCCTCAATATTTGAAAGAGAAAATTGTTGAAAATAACAACTGCTAAAACTGTTTTTAAGATTTTGAGGGCTAGGAATGCAAATTTTTTAATTGATACTGATATTGACTCTAGCCTAAGAGATACTATCATTTTTGTAATTTGTATGAAATGCACTACTCATAGGATCTGAAGCACACATATAAACACTAGCACTTTCACTATAGAATAGCCATCTAGTTGAGTTTGGTAGTTTGGTTGCTTTTGATGTATTTGATCTTGGATCCATGATGGATCGGCTGTAATGACTGTTTTTTGGCAATACAAGTATTTGTTTCCCAAAAAATAAAGTTGGTTTTAGTCTCTATTTTGTTTGATTATGTTTTTTGTAATTATTTTTTAATTTGATTTTAATTATTTTACTTTTATTCTACTCCTTCTAAAATTAATTTATATTAGAAGTGATATATGTACTTCCTCCATAACTATTTATAAGTATAAGTTTATTTTCACACTTAAATTTTTTTTTTAAATTTTTCTTTAAAATATATTTTATAGAAAGGTATAAAAATATTTTTAATTGATTGTTGTTAATAGAAAAAATGATAGAGAAAGCAAATTAAATGTGATTTATATTTAATTTTACTTAAAAAAAATATGTATTTTGAAAATAAATGATTAAATGAAATTAAATTGATGTTATTTCTTTATAAAATTTGCTAAAATACTTTTTTTTTTAATAAAAGAACTCCTCATTGCCAAAAAATTAAAAGAACTCTTCATTTACATCTTCAAAATTCTATGCATAGTGCATCTACCAGCTATACTATGAATAGTCACCTCAGATAGCTTTGTACATGTTGGAGGTTTTGTAATGCCCTTGTTGAATCGCAGTGTCCCAATATTGCTTATGCAACCTCATCCCTCATTTCACAAATATTTTCAATTGCCAAGAACACTCTGTAGTAGGTTGCTTATTTTGCTTATAAATGGTTATAGAGGAAATAATATGTAAAATATTTAATTTTAGTATTGCTTATGATAGGATCACTAAAATCTAATATTCTACTTATTACAATGTAAACAAATTTTACAAGGACTAAAGTAAAAGTATAGAGATCAAAATCAAAATAACAATAAAACCATATTTATTTGTCCTGATCAGAGTTTGATCGTCACAGTTGGTTTCGAACTGGATTTGAAGGAGATGGGGTACCTGCAAGATACTCTGGTGGCAAAGTAAGAGACGGAATGAGCAAGCAAGTATGAATGTAGGTGTGAATGAGTGAATACCTGACCCTCTCTATTTATAGCCCCCAGTGATGGGCCAAAGTCTCTTTATTGGGCTGATCAAACAGGTCCAACAAAGAGACTACCAGGTTCTACGTGAGTAGTGGAGACCCGCACATGGTCCCCTACCTGGATGACGCCCTCCGCAAGACAGGGAGGATAAAGACGCGATCTTTCCGGGACCATGAAGACTCCACGAAATCCGGAGAGGTTAAAAGTCATCCCTACGATGAGGGTGCTCAGAGGGAGCGCGTGCTCGTCGGGGACATTCTTCGCGAGCACCGATGGGAAGCAATCATAGCCGATCAGATACCTATGATCGGGGCGTGCTCGGTAGGTATACTGCTCAGCGCTGTAGGTTGGCAAGCTTGGATTAGGCCTCACTGGTGGTTAGGCCAAGGGAAGACCTAGTCCAGAACAGGAGCCCCCCAAGGCGTTGTTCCTGGTACGGGAGTTATGACTTGATTCAAGTTTGCCCCTTCGCGAGACTCGCTTGCGCGACACAGGGGTTTTCAATCGTGAACGTGAGACGTCGCCCAATTCGTGATTTGCTCCGTGCAGCGGTCGAGGAGTGTTCAAGGAGCACTCGAGGGGAGGTGGTGATACACTAGTCAGCCACGTGGCATGGCTCTTGGAAACCACAATGGCAGCCTAGGGAGTAGGGTCATCATTGTCTACGCGAGTAGGCGTCGAGGATGAAGGCGGTTTGTGATTCCCCGACGTGGCGTTCCATATTCCATGTCATCTCTATAAATAGGGCTTCAGGGCCCATAACTTGTTTTCACATCTTCACGTTCTCATATTTTCTCTGCCTTCAAAATCGCGTGTTTTCCTAGTGTTGCTGAGACCGCCACACTGTTTGCCGTGTGTTCATCTCCACAACTGTTGCTCCTCACTCTTCTTCCAAGTAAGTGTTATTTTTCTTTGATATCTCATGTTGTAGATAGATTTGGATGGTGTTTAGTGGTAGAATTTCGTGTCTGGGGATTGTGCCCGAGAAATTTAAGCACTCTAGACGTCTGATTCATGATCACACCCGTGACATTCATAGGTTTAGGCATACGGTTTACGATCGTGCCCGTGATATTCATGCGTTTGGCTAATAGATTTATGAACTTGGTCGGGGTATTCATCCTTTTGTTAGTATGTAGGCTAGTTTTCCCCGTGGTATTCTTGTATCTGGCTAGCAATGTTATGAACTTGGTCGTGGGATTCATCCTTTGCTCGCGATATTCATGCTATGCTCGTGACATTTATGATTGATATACGTCCGTCGTTAAGGTCGGCGTTTGGTCGAGGTCCACGTGTTCCCCATCTTTCATATGAATGGTCGTTGACTCGTTCTGAGTGTTGCTTACTCCTCCCCGTCTGTGTGGCGGAAAAGCGAATTTGCTGCCGAATTCATCGATTTCCCGTACTTTGCAAGTAAATGGCCGATATTCCCGAGTCCTTAGAGCGTAACGATACCGAGTGTAAGTGTTTGGATGTTGGCATGTTTTTTGGTAAAACCAGTTGTGTGAATGTCATGACTGATGTCATAACATTCTGGGACACAAGGCACATTCTGCAGAAAAAGAATGTCATACAGGAGCTGCTCAATATGAGTGTTTAGCTTATCATTATGCAATGATCATATTTATTGCATTCTACCAAAATTTGTAAACAGGATTCTTATTGTCATAACCAATGTTAAGACATCCTGTACTGAACTAACACTTGTGCAGATTTATTATTTTCTGAGAAGTTTCAGGAATCTGGTTATTCAGTCCAGATCAGATTCTCACATGGACTTAGGTTAACTTTGCTTAACCCTAATCTGGTTGTTAAAGTCCCATGACCAAGTCTTGAGGTTAAACCTAATTAACCCTAGCTATTTTCGTGGAAGCCCTAACTGAAAAATACCAGCCTATATATTCCTCATGAAGACTGTTGGTGGAAGATACTTTTGACAGAAGATCAATAAGGGACTGTATAGTTGTAACTACTGTAATCCAAGCAATTATCATTGTGATAAGTGACTTGGAGTAGGATTTGATTGTAAGGGTTATGTATCACTCAAAGCTTTGAAGCACGAGTGTTTGTGTCACTTGATTAAAGCTTTGAAGCAAAGTCAAGTTGGGATTGTGTATCACTCAAAGCTTTGAAGCACGAGTGTTTGTGTTACTTGATTAAAAGCTGTGAAGCAAAATCAAGTGTATGTTCTGAAGAGTGTCTTCATAATTTCATTAGTCAATTGTTTAATATCACTGATGCGATTGAGGGAGGGTGAGTAGGAACTCAGGTTTAAGGTGAACTTAGATTGAAGTTGCATTGGGTAGGTCTTAAGTGAAGGAGATAAACTGGTTGGTTTATTCCTGAATTAATATCTCTTATACTGGATTTCCTCCCTGGCTTGGTAGCCCCCAGAGTAGGTGTTGTTTCACACTGAACTGGGTAAACAATTGACTGTGTTATTTACTGCTTTTAGTTTTACTGTCTTGAAGAGTGTCAGATACGGTGTCATAACATTCACTGTGACATTAAGTATCTGCAGCCAGAATTTCAATTGGCATCAGAGCAGGCACCCTGCCTATCTTACTGGGTGAGATCTAGGGATATTATTTTCTGGCGCTATGGACAAAGAAGGAGGTTTTGGAAACAGACCACCCATTCTGGATGGATCAAATTATGACTACTGGAAACCTCGTATGATTGCCTTCTTAAAATCACTGGACAAAAAGGCTTGGAGAGCTGCTGACAAAGGATGGAACCATCCCACCATAACTGGGAAAGATGGGACAATCAGTCTGAAACCTGAGGAAGAATGGAGCAAAGAAGAAGATGAGTTAGCCCTGGGTAACTCCAAAGCTTTAAACGCCTTGTTCAATGGAATTGATAGAAACATATTCAGACTAGTACATCAATGTGAATTGGCCAAGGAGGTTTGGGACACTCTCAAAACTACCTATGAGGGCACATCCAAAGTAAAAATGTCAAGGCTTCAGATGCTGACTACCAAATTTGAGAACCTAAGGATGATGGAAGATGAGACCATTCATGAGTTTCACATGAACATCTTGGAAATTTCCAACACCTCAGGAGCATTGGGAGAAAAGATGTCAGAAGAAAAGCTGGTGAGAAAGATTCTCAGATCCTTGCCTAAAAGATTTGCAATGAAGGTGACTGCTATAGAGGAAGCTCAGGATATCTGCAACTTGAAGGTGGATGAACTCATTGGGTCTCTTCAGACCTTTGAGATGGGGATCAGTGACAATTTTGACAAGAAAAACAAGAGCATAGCACTTGTATCTAATACTGAAGATGAAAACAAGGAGGATGAAGAAGAAAATATTTCAGAAGCTATAGCCATGCTTGGAAGACAGTTCAACAAACTCATCAAGAGAATGGACCCAAAGTCAAGGTCAAATGTTAAGAACATCCCTTCTGACATCAACAGATCCTATGACTCCAGCATAAGACCAAAGTCTGAAGAGAAGGGAAATCAAAGCAAAGGAATTCAATGCCATGGATGTGAAGGATATGGGCACATTCAAGCTGAATGTCCAACCTTTCTGAAGAAACAAAAGAAAGGAATGTCTGTTACTTGGTCTGACTGTGACTCAGAAAGTAATTCTGAAGAAGAATTTGCCAAACTAGTTACTGCACTAACTGGTATTTGTGACTCTGATAGTGACTCTAGCGATGAGGAAGTGACATTTGAAGAACTGGCTGACTCCTACAAGAAGTTATGTATCAGAAGTGCTGAAGTATGTCAGCAAAATGAGAGACAAACAAAACTCTTAGTAAAGCTGGAGGCTGAGAAGAAGGCAGACGTTGATACTATAAGTCATCTAGAAGAGGAAGTTCAAATGCTAAACTCAAAACTTGACCAGATGACCAAATATGTCAAGATGTTGACAAATGGAACTGACAAATTAGAAGAAATCCTTCAGGTTGGACAAAATATGGGAGACAAGTCTGGTCTGGGATTTGTGGCAACAAAGAATTCTATTGTAGACAAGAAGAAGATCAGGCCTGATAAACAAATGTCAAAGCAAATGTCACAACATAGCACTCAACATCGTGAACAGAGAAATATGAAGAAAAAGTATCAAAGATGGAGATGTCATCATTGTGGGAGGTTTGGTCACATAAAGCCATTCTGCTTCAAATTATATGGATATCCGAATCAGACCCCAGTTGTCAAACCTAAGTCTAACAAGACACCATATACTGAACAGTGGAAGAAAAAGGCTACTGCCCTGATAGCTCACACCTCCCTTAGAGTCTCTGCAAAGGAAGACTGGTACTTTGACAGTGGGTGTTCTAAACACATGACTGGAATCAAGAATCTTCTCAATAATGTTAAACCTCACACTACTAGTTATGTGACTTTTAGAGATGGTGCTAGAGGAGAAATCAAAGGAGTTGGAAACTTGGACTGTCCTGGAGTTCCAAACCTAAATGAAGTATTGCTAGTAAAAGGCTTGACTGCTAATCTTATAAGTATCAGTCAATTATGTGATCTAGGATTCAAGGTCAACCTCACTAAGTCAGAATGCCTTGTAACTGATGAGAAACAAGAAGTTGTAATGAGAGGTGTCAGATCTAAAGACAACTGTTACTTATGGGAGTCTGAGAACACTAATTATTATTTTGTTTGCTCTATTGCTAAAGAATAAAAAGAAGTGAAACTGTGGCACCAAAAACTTGGTCATTTACATCTAAGAGGAATGAAAAGGATTATATCCATGGAAGCAGTCAGAGGGATTCCAAGGTTGCAAATTGATGAAGGGAGAGTCTGTGGTGAATGTCAGGTTGGAAAGCAGACTAGAATGTCACATCCAAAGTCAAGACATCTGACTACCTCTAAGGTGTTAGAACTTCTACACATGGATCTGATGGGACCAATGCAGGTAGAAAGTCTTGGTGGAAAAAGATATGCCTATGTTGTTGTGGATGATTTTTCCAGATTCACCTGGATTAACTTCATTAGAGAAAAGTCTGATGTATTTGAAGTTTTTAAGGAACTGTGCAAAAGAATTCAAAGAGAGAAAGAAGGATGCATTGTCAGGATCAGAAGTGATCATGGAAAGGAATTTGAAAACAGTAAGTTTGATGAGTTCTGCTCCTCAGAAGGAATTAATCATGAATTCTCTTCATTCATAACCCCTCAACAAAATGGAGTTGTGGAAATGAAAAACAGAACTATACAGGAATCTGCCAGAGCAATGATACATGCCAAAAGACTTCCTATTCATTTTTGGGCTGAAGCTATGAATACAGCCTGTTATGTCCATAACAGGGTCACCTTGAGAAAGGGAACATCATCCACCATTTATGAACTTTGGAAAGGAAGAAAGCCTACAGTGAAGTACTTCCATGTATTTGGAAGCAAATGCTATATTCTGACAGATCGTGAACAAAGGAGAAAGATGGACCCTAAAAGTGATGAAGGAATATTCCTAGGATACTCTACCAACAGCAGAGCTTATAGGGTATTCAATTCCAGGACCAAAGTTATGATGGAATCTATAAATGTCATAGTGGATGATTACCATGAGGAAACAAATGTCCCATATGATGTTGAGACATTCTTTGAAACTTCAACTCAAAAGGATGATATTCCTAAAAATACTTCATCAGAGTCTGAATCAAAGGAAGCTAACAAAGACCCCTCCATCAGAATTCAGAAAGATCATCCTAAGGAACTCATCATAGGAGATCCTAACAGTGGAATCATCACAAGATCTAGAGAAATCATCTCAAACTCTTGTTTTGTATCCAAGATTGAACCAAGAAATGTTAAGGAAGCTTTAACTGATGAATACTGGATTGGAGCAATGCAAGATAAATTGAACCAATTCAAGCAACATGAAGTATGGGAGTTGGTTCCTAGACCAGGAGGAACAAACATCATTGGAACAAAATGGATCTACAAGAACAAATCAGATGCTGAAGGAGTTGTCACCAGGAATAAGGCAAGACTTGTTGCTCAAGGATACACTCAAGTTGAAGGGGTTGATTTTGATGAGACGTTTGCTCCTGTAGCCAGACTGGAATCAATCATACTCCTATTGGGTATTGCTTGTCTCCTCAAGTTCAAGTTATTTCAGATGGATGTAAAAAGTGCCTTCCTAAATGGGTACTTAAATGAGGAAGTTTATGTGGAACAGCCTAAAGGATTTGTGGATCCAAACTGCCCTGATCATGTCTACAAATTGAGGAAAGCTTTATATGGCCTGAAACAAGCTCCTAGAGCATGGTATGACAGGTTGACAAAATTCCTCTCTGACAAAGGATACAGGAAATGAGGCTTGGATAAAACCCTTTTTGTCAAAAATGAAGGAGGAAAGATAATGGTAGCTCAAATCTATGTTGATGACATAATGTTTGGGGGAATGTCAGATAAAATGGTTAAACATTTTGCTAACCAGATGCAAGCTGAATTTGAAATGAGCCTCATGGGAGAATTGACCTACTTTCTTGGACTGCAAGTCACACAGATGGAAGACTCAATCTTCTTGTCTCAAAGCAAGTATGCAAAGAACATTGTCAAAAAGTTTGGGATGGAGAATACCAGTCACAAAAGGACTCCTGCACCTACTCACTTAAAGTTGTCCAAAGATTCAAGTGGGGTCAAGGTGGACCAAAGCTTATATAGAATATGATAGGAAGTTTGCTATACTTAACAACTAGCAGACCTGACATTGCTTTTGCAGTTGGAGTATGTGCAAGATACCAGGCTGAACCCAAAGTAAGTCATATCAACCAAGTGAAGAGAATTCTGAAGTATGTAAGTGGAACCCACAACTATGGCTTACTGTACTCTCATGGATGTGAACCAACTCTAACTGGTTACTGTGATGCTGATTGGGCTGGAAGTGCTGATGATAGAAAGAGCACCTCTGGAGGATGTTTCTTCTTAGGAAATAATCTTGTTTCCTGGTTCAGCAAGAAACAGAACTGTGTGTCTCTATCTACTGCTGAAGCTGAATACATAGCAGCTGGTAGTAGCTGTTCTCAAATGATCTGGACGAAACAGATGCTTACTGAGTATAATGTCACACAAGATGTTATGACATTGTACTGCGACAATCTGAGCACTATCAACATTTCCAAGAATCCTATTCAGCATAGCAGGACCAAGCATATTGACATTAGACATCACTTCATCAGAGATCTTGTAGAGGAGAAGACGATTAAACTGGAATATGTTTCCACTGAACTACAACTGGCTGACATTTTTACCAAGGCACTTGATGCAAATCAATTTGAAAATTTGAGGGGAAAGCTGGGTATTTGCCAACATGAATATATGTAACAATTAATTTTTCTCAAAACAAGGGATGAAAGAGATGTTTTTGTTAAGTCTACTCTGATTGGGATAAGCATCTACTTCCTTATTTCTTTCCAAGATTTTAAGAAGTTGAGTAGACGCTCATTTATCTCACTCCTCTCGCGTTTCTGCAAAAATCTTCAATCTCTCAAACGAAGATTGCACTATTACTGCTACCTGCTTTCTAAAACTCTCAAAATGTCTCAACTATCCATGACTTCATCCTCTTCAAAGACGACTGCTTCTTCCGCATCCTCTGATCGAGAACCTAGGGCAATCACAAAATGTATGGATTCTGATGTTCTGGAGATAACTCCTCTTCGTGAACTGGCAGCTGACCCCACTAAGGTTAAGAAGCCGCGAACCAGACATGCAAGGAGGTCACAAGCTTCTTCATATGGTAAACCCTCTCAACCATCATCTTTTGTTCCTTCAGAAATAGCAAATAGGGAAGACTCAGCTTATGTTCATCAAGCTATAGCTAGACTTGTCACTAGGATTCTAAATGAGAATCACTCTGTACCTGGCATTTCTGTACCCTTGAATC
Organism: Vicia faba; assembly: GCA_948472305.1. Classification (NCBI taxonomy): domain Eukaryota; kingdom Viridiplantae; phylum Streptophyta; class Magnoliopsida; order Fabales; family Fabaceae; genus Vicia; species Vicia faba. The sequence goes on along the minus strand of OX451740.1, from coordinate 1,071,051,305 downwards.
AAGAATATGCTAGTCCAAATGTTGAAATAAATCCAGATGTCTCTCAGAATGTTGAGACACCAGATGATAACATTAGGAAATCTCCTGAAAATCTTGATGATCACCAGAACCCTAATGAGAAGGATGTTGAACCTCCGATTATTGATGTTGATGAAGAATACTCTGATAATGACTTAATTGCAAATATAAACCCTAGCATAGCTAGAAGAATGATGAACAGAAAAGGAAAGACTGCTGATATTGTTCATAAGAAAACCGGGTCTGAGAACAAGACTGGAGTAGAAACTGTGAAGGCTGGTTTGTCAAAAAGGAAGGTGAAAACTCGAGTACCTGCTGGTAGTCTCCCAAAACCTGTGAGACAACCAATAGCAAAGAAAAGGAAAGAACCTGAACCCTCTGAATCTGATGAGGAACCAGAATTTGAATTTGATGTTGAAGACATTCCTCTCAAAAGGAAACTCTCCTCAAGCAAAATACCTAAAGTCCCTGAAGTCCCCACTGACAACATTTCCTTTCACCATCCTGAGAATGCAAACAGGTGGAATTATGTAAGTTTGAAAAGGATAGCCTTGGAAAGAGAACTGAACACCAGTGCCATGGAATGTAAAGAGATCATGGATCTAATCGAAACTGCTGGTCTAATAAATACTGTGGTAAAGTTTACCAACTGCTATGAAGTTCTTGTCAAAGAATTCATAGTGAATTTATCTGAAGGGTGTGCTGATGGAAAGTCAGCTGACTTTAAGTGTGTATATGTGAGAGGAAGGAAGGTAAAATTCTCTCCCTTTGAAATAAACAAATTCCTAGGAAGACCAGATGATACTTGCCCTGAGCTAGAGGTTACTGACAACCAAGTGTGCCAAACCATCACTGCAAACCAAGTCAAGAGCTGGCCCTTAAAAGGGAAACTGAATGCAAGTAAGCTGAGCATGAAATTTGCCATTCTGCACAAAATTGGTGCAGCTAACTGGGTTCCCACCAACCATAAATCAACCATCTCCACAGGCTTGGGAAGATTCATTTATGCTGTTTGAACCAGGACAAACCTTGACTATGGCAAGTATATCTTTGATCAAACTTTAAAACATGCTGGAAGCTATGCTATTAAAGGCCCTATTGCCTTTCCCTCTCTCCTATGTGGTATAGTCCTTGCTCAGTATCCTGACATTCTAGTTGAAAAAGATACTGTATGCAAAAGAGCCCCTGCTCTTGGGTTGCACTATAAGTTATTTCAGGGAATACATGTTCCTGACATTGTCATGACATCAGCTGAGACATCAACTGTGAAATCTCATTCCAAGAAAACTGATGTTATAGCTGTGCTGAAGGAAACCTGCAAAGAGCTTGACACAAGGAAAAGGACTCTTGAGGACCTGATTGTTAGACTAGAACAAGAGGATATTGAAGGACAAAGAAGGGAAGAGGATGCTGCTGAAGACCAGCTTCATGCTGAAGACAGTGCCTCCTCTAAAGATGACAGTGCTTGAAGATCATTGCAGTTGAAAAGTTTGTTGCTGGTACCTGATGCTGCAAATGACTTTTGAATTTTTTTTCTCTGTGTTTTTATTATTCCTTTTGGATGACTGTATAACCTAAAAGTACATGTATCTTTGGCCTATTTATGGCTAAAGAGGGGGAGAAGAATTTGTGTGATAATTTATTTTGGTAGAATTAGACTTGGTGGATTTTATTAATTCTGCTGCTTTCTAATCTATGATTGTTTAGGGGTTTTAGCCAAAAATTTGCCAAAGGGGGAGTTTGTAAGTGTTTGGATGTTGGCATGTTTTTTGGTAAAACCAGTTGTGTGAATGTCATGACTGATGTCATAACATTCTGGGACACAAGGCACATTCTGCAGAAAAAGAATGTCATACAAGAGCTGCTCAATATGAGTGTTTAGCTGATCATTATGCAATGATCATATTTATTGCATTCTACCAAAATCTGTAAACAGGATTCTTATTATCATAACCAATGTTAAGGCATCCTGTACTGAACTAACACTTGTGCAGATTTATTATTTTCTGAGAAGTTTCAGGAATCTGGTTATTCAGTCCAGATCAGATTCTCACGTGGACTTAGGTTAACTTTGCTTAACCCTAATCTGGTTGTTAAAGTCCCATGACCAAGTCTTGAGGTTAAACCTAATTAACCCTAGCTATTTTCGTGGAAGCCCTAACTGAAGAATAGCAGCCTATATATTCCTCATGAAGACTGTTGGTGGAAGATACTTTTGACAGAAGATCAATAAGGGACTGTATAGTTGTAACTACTGTAATCCAAGCAATTATCATTGTGATAAGTGACTTGGAGTAGGATTTGATTGTAAGGGTTATGTATCACTCAAAGCTTTGAAGCACGAGTGTTTGTGTCACTTGATTAAAGCTTTGAAGCAAATTCAAGTTGGGATTGTGTATCACTCAAAGCTTTGAAGCACGAGTGTTTGTGTTACTTGATTAAAAGCTGTGAAGCAAAATCAAGTGTATGTTCTGAAGAGTGTCTTCATAATTTCATTAGTCAATTATTTAATATCACTGCTATGATTGAGGGGGAGTGAGTAGGAACTCAGGTTTAAGGTGAACTTAGATTGAAGTTGCATTGGGTAGGTCTTAAGTGAAGGAGATAAACTGGTTGGTTTATTCTTGAATTAATATCTCTTATACTGGATTTCCTCCCTGGCTTGGTACCCCAAGAGTAGGTGTTGTTTCACACTGAACTGGGTAAACAATTGACTGTGTTATTTACTGCTTTTAGTTTTACTGTCTTGAAGAGTGTCAGATACGGTGTCGTAACATTCACTGTGACATTAAGTATCTGCAGCCAGAATTTCACCGAGGAAACAAGAACTTCCGACGAAAGCATGAATCTGGTCGACACCGTCGACGACCCTACTCTAGACTGGGTTGGTGCAGAACCCCGGGGAATAGCTGCGATCTATAGCTATACCGATAGACGAGCTTACACTATCGTCGAGTATGGCGGCGACCAGGAGGGATTTCAGAGATACTTTAAGATCATGAGGCCGACGAGGGATGCCTGCATCTTCTCGGAGTTTACACAGGACACCTTTCCTATGTACGAGATCGTATTTAAAGATCTCGGGATCCGGTTACCTTTCAACGACTTCCAGGTGGGAGTGTTCAGTCACTTGAACCTGTCCCCCTCCCCGATTCATCCTAACGCGATTTCCTTTATCCGGGCTTTCGAACTCACTTGCCGCTTCCTGAGGATCGGGGCAACGATTCCCCTGTTCTTCAGGGTTTTTCACCTGCAACGGAAGTCCCGAGGAGGGAAGCACAACTATGTGTCCCTTAAGCAGTCGAAGAGACTGTTTAGGATGTATATGGATTCTGTGCGACATTTCAAGGATAAGTGGTATATTTTGCAACCGTCTATCCAGACAGTCGTGGATTCACTGTTCGAACCGGCCGCTGTAGTGGACGAGGACGGGGAGCCGTGTTTGGATGCTGAGGGTAATCCCGAGATTGGGAAAGTCTCAAAGTTTCTCATCCACTGATGTTCGGGCCATTACGATCATGGACCTGGTTACTACCACACTCCTGCTAGCGGTATGAACGCTGATGACGAGGAAGTTTATGGTGTCCTGAATAAGTTTGTCGATGGTTTCTTCCCTGCTCGGTGGGTTACGAGGGAAGGGGACAACGTTTTTGATGAGGATGGCGAGTCGACGTTCGAGGCCCGTCTGATCAACACCAAGGAGCTCGTTGAATGCCAGTCTTACAGGCAAGCTGTAGAGCTCTTAGGTTTCTTGCTTTGCTATATTGATATTCCTCTTTATTTGTTTTCTTCAATGTGGCTAACCCAAGTACACTTCCTTTGCAGGTCACATGGCGGAGCGTCGCGAGAGGTTGCTGAAGCTGACTCAAGACAAGAAGATCAACAAGAGGTTGGTGAAGCCGCAACAAGCCACGCGAATGGGTCCGACCCCTGAGTCGGGCAGGGAAGGATCTAGTGGGTCCTCAGGTTCCCCGGACATCGAGTGCCAATCTGCTTTGATTAGCAAGAAACATAGTCGACCAAATGATGGGGTCGAAGTGACTGATGGAGGGGCGGGTACCCGGGCCTTCAGCCTGCCACCCTGTTTTGTGGAAAAGGATTTCTTCGAGGGGTTTACCTTGTCCGTATCTAACAACGAGGCCGATATCATCAGGCGGCTCGACAAGGTAGGTCGGAGGAAACCCCTCGCTGTCAGCATGGTTGGGGTGGTGAAAATGGCCGAGATGGCAGTTGTCCTCGCGGGCGAAGGGTCGGACTCCTTGGATCGGGTCAAGGAGATGGAGTCGGAGAAGGCGGCTCCAAATCCCACAAACTGAAGGCTAATCTCGAACGCCCCGAGGAAATGTTTCATGAGCAGTCCGACGTGTTGTCGGGGGAGAAGGAAAGGGCCGACAGAGATCTTGAGGAAAGAGACTGCCTTCAGCTTGATAAGGAGCGGTTGGAGAGTGACAACCAACGATTGTCAAGAGAGGTCGAAGACTTGAAGGCTGTTATGCTGCCCACGAAGGACGAGCCTGAAGGGATGGCCGACTTACACACGCGTTCTGACTTCATCGCTCGCATTCAACTTCTGGAGTCGGACTGTGTTGGCGCTTTGGCTGATGGCCGTGAGTCTGCGGTGAATCAACTGTCCGTGCTAAATCTGGGGTTGAATACCGAAGGGATTGGGGTTCTATCCCAGATTTTCTATGGCCGGGTTGTGCCTCCTCCTGACTCTCCTGACATTGACGTTGATACTCCGGGGAGTGATTGATGCTTTTATTGGTGTTTGGGCCCGCGTGCCCGTTGTTGTTTTTGGGGCCTACGTGCCCGCCTTTATTCTTTTAGTTTTTTGGCCGTCGTGTATGGACTATAATTTTGGACAACGCCGGCCCTTGTGGTCGATATATTATTGATCTTTGTTTATGACTTCCTATTCGATGGATGCTTGTTTATAGTTATCTGATAATATTTGATGTATATGCCTGACTGTTATCTTGGTAATGAATTTTTGACAAAGTTTGTGTTCGTATGGAGATATCTGTTCGACCCCTATGTCGGTTCGACGCATTTCAAAATGCGTCGAATACGCGGAGTGGGGATTCATGTGTCGGGCATATGATCGCGATTGGGATCCTACACCTGTGGCGTGAACTGCCAATCTGAGATGGGTGTTCTGCCATGTGGGGTACTTCGACAGTGGAGCTCAATCGAGGTGTCCCTACCGGACATGTACGTTTGGTTCGTTGAAATGAACGACAATATTCCCTCGTTGGTTGGTAGGTCGGGTCCGTACCTCGACTCGCCTACGTGGTCGAGCTTTTCCCTTCGTTGACTGAAGGTGTCTATTCAACGGCGAAAGTCCTCCAGCAGGTGAGGGCTTTAGATATAATATTGTTTTAGCTTCGCAGCATTCCAGGGTCGTGGTAACGGTTCTCCGTTTAATTGCTCGAGATAATACGCTCCGGTGCCCGTAGCTCCCTGGACGCGATAAGGTCCCTCCCAGTTTACGGCCAATTTTCCTTCGCATGAATCTTTCTGGTTTCTCCGTAAGACTAGGCTGTCGACCTAAAATTCACGTCTTATGACCTTGCTGTCGTGGCGTAGGGCTACCCGCTGTTTTAGAGTGGCCTCGCACAGGGCTTCTCCTGATCGGATTTCTTCGACAAGGTCGAGCTCGTCTCTCAGAGCCTCGTCGTTCATCTCCTCGTGGAGAGGCATCTCAGTCCTCCTAGATGGCTCCATGATATCTACTGGGATGAATGCCTCGGTGCCTTTAGGTCAGTCAGAATGGGGTCTCACCCGTCGTCAAATGGGGCGTCGTGCGGTATGCCCACAGAACGCTATGTAGTTCTTCAACCCATCCCCTCTTTGCTTCATCTAACCTGCGCTTGAGTCCTCATAAGATGACCCTGTTCGTGGCATCGGCTTGCCCGTTAGTTTGGGGATGCTCGACTGAGGTGAAATGTTGTTTGGTGCCGAGTTTGGCAACGAGGCTTTGAAAGCTTTTATCGGTGAATTGGGTACCGTTATCTGTGATGAGCGCTTGCGGGATTCTGAACCGAGCGAGCACGTTCCGTTTTTAGAAGCAGAGGATGTTGTGCGAAGTGATTTTTGCGAGGGCTTCGGCCTCTATCCACTTCGTAAAATAATCTACGGTCACGATGAGGAATTAGTTTTGGTACGTCCCTTGCACGAATGGTCCGAGGATGTCCATTCCCCACCAGGCAAATTGCCATGGGGATGATAATATGTTTAGCTCGTGTGGTGGGGCGAGGTGCATGTCGGCATGCCTTTGGCATTTTTCACACCTCTTGACGTGGTCTTCGGCGTCTTGCTGCATTATCGGCCAGTAATACCTCACTCGCGCGCCTTCCTCGCTAGGGACTTGCTGTCCATGTGTTGGGCATTGATCCCTTCGTGCATTTCCCATAATATCTCGGGGAACACGGATTCTTCGATACACTTCAAGAGTGGTATGGAAAATCCCCAACGATATAATTTATGCTCGAGTACCACGTAGGAGTATGCTCGTCGTTTAGTCGCGGCTGCTTCTCTTTGGTCTAGGGGGAGTTCCCCATTCGTTAGGAAGTTGAATACCAGGGTCATCCAGCACGAGATGTCTCCGATGCCGTTTACCTCAGGTAGAGTCGTGGATTTTTTGATGCTCGGGCGAGATAGCGACTCTTGTATGACGGATTTGTTTCCGCCTTTCTTTTTCGTGCTTCCGAGCTTCAAAAGTATATCATCTCTTGTGTTTTGCTCGCGTGGTACGTGCGAAATTTCTGCTCGGTCAAACCTTTTCATATGCTCTCTGACCAAGTTCAGATATTGGATGAGGCTGTTATTCTTAGCCTGGTATTCCCCTTGGACTTGGGACTTGACGAGTTAAGAGTCGGTGAAGATTTATATCTCACGGGCGCCTAAATCCTCGGCCAATCGTAGACCTGCGAGCAGGGCCTCGTATTCCTCCTGGTTGTTCGAGGTGGGAAAGGAGAGGATGAGCGAATGCTCGACTACCACGCCTTCCTCGTTCTCTAGGATGATTCCCGCACCGCTCCTGATCGAGCTGGAAGCTCTGTTGACGAAGATGATCCACTTGTACTCTTTCCCTGCGGGGGGGGAGGGGGGGGGGGTTATGAGCGGTCATCTCAGCGACGAAATCCTCCAGAGCTTGTGCCTTTAGGGCCTTCCTGCTCTCGTATTGGACGTCAAATTCAGAAAGTTCCAAGGACCACTTTAACATTCGACCCGCCATGTCTGATCGACCTAGGAGCTGTTTCACAGAATGGTCCGTTCTCACCACGATCGTGTGCTTGAGGAAATAGTGCCTGAGCCTTCTTACTGCATTGACGAGGGCCAGAGCCACCTTTTCTATCTGTTGGTATCTAACCTCGGGCCCTTGAAGTGCCTTACTCGTGAAATAAACGGGTTTTTTTCCGTCGTGCGTCTCACGAATGAGGGTTGCGCTCACGGCTTCGACTGAGACGGCTAGGTATAGAAACAAGGTTTCCCCATCAACTGGTCGTGATAACACGGGCGGCTGCGAGAGACTTTGTTTAAGATGGAGCAGCGCCTGCTCGCATTCCTCAGTGTGATCGGTGGAAATAAAACTGACTGTTTTGAAATGCTGGTTCGCAAAATGCCGCGGTAAGCAAGAGTCGCCACCGTCTTTTATTTTTTCCAACAAGGAAAGGACAAAAGCACAGCAAAATTCCTTTTTGAGATGTTTCTCGGTTCGGGAGGTAGATTATAGAAAGGGAAGGTGTTAGCACCCTTTCTATCCGTGGTTATCCACGGGCTCTTAGGTACTCGCTCACTATGTTTTCAAAATGTTTTGCTTTTCTTGTGTTTGTGGGTTTTGAAAAAAGTTTGTTTGAAAACTTCGACTTAACTCTTATATCTGTTCTCAAGAGTGTATGAAGTGTTGTTTGAAAACTTTTGTTTGAAAAGTGTAGGTGCGAAAAGTATTTTTATTTTGAAAGAGCAAGTACCTGAGAACCTCTACCTACTCAAAATAAATTAAGCTGTGTAAATGTCCTTTAGACAGTACTATCCCACTATTGAGAAGTAGGTAGCACCGTCGTTGGAGTTTTTCGGGTCAATTCGATTATAGGGACACGTGGTCACCAAAGCAATAGTAGGACGCCTTAGCGGTAACCCTAATGTCTTAGATCATTTTTTATCGAGGCAACCGTTTAGAGGCAACTTTTTGATCTTTAGACAGGAGGGCGACCTTTAAAACACCCTATACTCAATGACCACGTCGAGGCAACCAAGTGAGGCGTACCCTAAGAGTGGCATGTGCGAGTGTGTCAGGATTCAGTTTAAGTTATCTTTGCACATGTTATGGTGAGCTACGGGTTGATTTTAATTTCAGAAGTAAGTCTTGTCATGCATAGCCTAGTTAACATACATCTAACAGTTAAATGTTGCGGAAAATAAATCTACGCTATTACAAGGCGTCAGGTATTTACATCGCCAAAAACAACCCTTGAAAAGTAAATTGCGGGAAATTAAAGGAAAGCGGTAAAAAGTCCTAATTAAAGCTATTACATCCTCGGAGCAAATACAATTATATGGATCAAAAATTAATCAAGAATAGTCGCACGCGAGAAAAATTGAATCGGAATGTTTTAGGGTTTTGACCCTTTTTGAGAAAGAAAGAAGTTTTGGTTGTTTATGAATTAAATTAAATTAAACCTAAAACTAATTAATAAAAAGAAATATTTTTGGTTCTTTAATGTCTCAAGGAAGTAAATAAAAATAGTCAAAAGTTAGTAAAAACCCTAATTCTATGTTGATTTTAAATTATTGTGAAAATATTGAAATTAACCTAATTAAAACAACTAAATTAATTAATTATATTTATTTACAAAAATAATAAATTAAGGGTGAATTTAATAAATAATAAAAATATATTATATTTTAGTTTTCTGAATTTATTTTGAAAAAAATTAATTGGGTTAATTAAATAATAATAATAATTAATAGTAAAATAATTAAATATAAAATATAAAAGAAGGAAAAAAAGAAATAAAACCCAGGGGGTGTTGGGCCCAGGAGGAGGTGTTTCTGAAAATTTGTGGCCCATCAATGTTCCAGTCCATTTGACTTTTGAGATTGTCCATGTGCACATTGACCAAGGAGCAGGCTAGTCTTTCAATCTAGGCCATGGGATCTGAGTTTGAGGCCACTTGGCGCGCTGGGATGAGAAGTGCATGGTGGACATCACTTTGGAATCTGCATGTGAATATGTCAAGAGAAAAGAAATAAATGTTTTGGGGGACCTGGGGTTCGAACCCAGGTCCCAATGATCATATGCACGCGTCCCTGCCACTCCACCAACTTGCCTTAGTTATTATTAGAATAACACACAATCAATATATTAATAAACAAACAAATATGCTGGAATTATAAAACAAAGCGCGCGAAATTTAAAAGGGCCAATAAGGTATCAACGCGTCATTGTCTTCTTCATTTGTCCCTGCAAAAATAACATCAGATAGCGGGGGTTTTTAACCCCCACTATATGCTACGAGGAAAAATAGCGATTAACAGCATGATGAATATAAATATTTTGCGAGGGTTTGGTCAGGTTCGTCTGGATCTCATGATCTCAACCATATGTCTTAGGAGTCCTAATTTTTCTTGGTTCATAAATCCCCAATTTCAAAGCTTAAGAACCCTAGAAATCGTCCATGGCATCTTTGGATTCAGGGAGTTATAACTCAATTAAACCATTCCATAAGCTTGGTATGACCTCTAGCAGTGCAAAACAATCACAAAAACATGTTAATTATGCATGAATTCAACAATACGATTTTGGAAAATAAGTGCAAACCGTGGTTCTGTTTTCAATGATTTCTTGAGCTTTAAGGTCTGAATTTGATTACAAAACCTTCCTGGGATCTCCTGCAATGTATTGGAATCAATAAAAACTCTTAAATCTCCCTAGAATACAAAAACCAGTTTTCAATTTTCTTGGAATTTTTTGAAATTGTATGGGGTGTTTTCTGCAGCTTTGTTCACGTTCTTTGGTTAGGGTTTGCTTGCATATATATAGGGGGAATGGAATTAGGTCAAAAACTTGGCAAGAATCCATGTGCAATGGTGATTGAATCTTTGATTGGAAATCAAATCTTTTTGATTTTTCATGATTGGAAAATGTTGCCGAATTTGGAGATTTTGTATCTTTGACTTTGTGCACGAATTTGCCAGCATATCTTGACCATATTTGCTTCATAAATTGATTGAAAAATCAAATCTTGCATTTTCCTACAATTTAAATTAATTAAATGAATTAATATTAATTAAAAATCCAATTAATCAATAAAAAATAAGAAAATAAATTCAATTAAGCTTGATGGGTCGTGCATAAGTCATGGATGAAGTTTCAAGAAGAGATTTGAGGCCCATTAGCAAAAATAAGGTGTTTTAAGCAAAGTTGACTTTTGCAAATTCATAAAAATTTCCCAACTTCCCCAATGCACATCTTGCTCAATTTTGATCATATGACCATGTTCTTGGACATTTTGGAAAGCTCTTGAAGTCCTATAACCAATGCCTTTGGTCCCATGACATTTGGATTTACCAATCTCAAGTTATGGCCTTTGACTCAAAGTGAACTTTTGTTGACTTTTGAATTTGACCTATAATGTAGAAATTGATAACTTTTTGTGAGAGCATTTCTTGAACTTGGAGTGTGAATATGGATTGTAGGAAATGGAATCCCCTTAAAAATGAGCATTCGATGGGATTTTTCTGACAAACCATGAAAAAGTTATGCCTTGGTCAAGATACAGTTGACTTTTTTGCTGTCCAAAAATAGTAACTTTTGCATCTTGATGATTTTTGAGTTATCCTTGTGGAATCATGATCAAGACTAAATCAAATGATGATTGTGGACTCAAAATAAGATGTTGACCAAAAATTCTGACTTTTGACTGCAAAATGACCATTTTGCCCCTGCAGTGAACTATAGGTCAAATGGAGCTTTTGACTGTGCAAATTGGCACTGTGAGTCTTGAAACTTGGCATGTAGGTGCTTGAGAATGTATATAGGCCCTTGAGACTTGGTTGAACCATTGAAAACCTCAAATTCCTTGAAAGAACCAAAACCCTAATTTCAGCTGTCTTAGGAAGTGGTTTGACTGTACAACCCTTGAGCCAATTTGAAGACAAATCTGAAGATTATTCTTGACAAATCTTGAGGAATATGGGAGGGAAAATTTTGGGGTACAACAGTTGCCCCTGTTCAATCTTCTTAAACCTGAGGATGTAGACTGGTTTGCGTGCCTTTAGTGATCCGAAGGTGGAAGATGATTGAACACTAAAGTGCCCAGAAATTTGCACTTGCATAGTGGAGTATCAACAATGTGATGTCGGGAATGGGCTTACAGATGCCATTTGGAGATATGGTAGGAGCATGGGCTTATAGATGCCATCTGGAGATTGTTTGTTGAATTGTAACTTGGTAGGTTGAAAGAAGGAACCTGTGTAGGGTTGCCTGACGATGAGTCCGTGTAAAACTGCATCTGAAAGAGAAGGAACCGGTGTAGGGTTGCTTCATGATGGTCAAGTAGATAGTTGTCCTGTTTGGTTTCAGGTATTAATCTACAATCAGTCGTCCACAGATTTTTCCTGGCTTGCTACAGGTATTAATCTGGAACTTGAAAAGGTTGGCCGATGAGATAGTTGTCCTGGCTAGTTTCAGGTATTAATCTCTGACCTGAGAAACAAAGATAGTCTTCCTGGCTTGTTACAGGTATTGATCTTCAGTCTCTTCATGGAGATAACTTTCCTGGCTAGTTACAGGTATAGATCTACAATCAGTTCATATAGGTTGTTTTCCTGTCTAGTTTCAGGTGTTAACCTATAATCAGTCGTCCGCAGATATTTCCTGGCTAGTTACAAGTGTTGATATGGAACTTAAGAATGGGTGGTTGGGGAGATAGTTGTCCTGGCTGGTTTCAGGCATTAATCTCTGACCTGAGAAAGAAAGATGGTTTCCTGGCCTGTTACAGGTGTTAATCTTCAATCCCTTCATATAGGTGGCTTTCCTGTCTGGTTTCAGGTGTTAACCTATGATCAGTCGTCCACAGATATTTCCTGGCTAGTTACAGGTGTTAATCTGGAACTTAAGAAAGGTTGATGGTAATCATCTTTTGATTGACCTTTTCCTGAAAAGGCAAAACATTAGTTGTATGCAATGTCATGATGTATGGGATGCATGATGTCATGATGTTCTCAAAATAAGATCGTGTCGTATGCACTTTGTCATGCATGAAATGTGAAATGTTTTATGAATGTATTTTCGTTTGGGAAAATAAATCCTTGACAAGTGCCGGGGAGTTTGTTGAATCCTGGGCTGATGTTGAAGAGTAGAGTTCTTCGTTTCTGCTGGGAGGATGAACAAAGATGATTGCAAGAATAAACCGGTAGGAGAGGATGACTCCATGGGGGATAAACCTGGTGAAGAAATTACTCTGCGGGGAATTACTCTGTGGGGAAGAGATGCTTCGCTGAGATTTTAACGATAAACTCCGCTGGGGATTCCGTTGATAAGCTCTGTTGGGGATTTTGATGATGAACTCCGCTGGGGGATAGAAAGAACTATGCTGAGGATGATCTTTCCGTTGCAACTTGTTGAAGATAACCCAGTTAGACTCTTGTGGGGATAACCTTTGTACTCTGCAGGGGACAAGCTGCCAGAATCTACTGGGGAAGATGATTCAACTCTGGCGGGGAAGCCTTTTTTTAGACTGCGCTGGGAAATTGCTCCACTGAGGGTATCTTGTATCCCACCGGGGAACAATCTTATATTTCTGTCGAAGCATATTAAGACTGCCGGGGATGCTTGCTGAGGAATATCTGTATACTCTGCTAGGGAATATTAAGATCTTCTTGGGATACCCAACTTTTTCAAGACTGATGGTAGACCAACTCTGCTTGGGGGAGGGTATTGCTGACTTGCTGGGGATACTGTGCCTTTTTTAGGGCTGATGGGAGACCAACTCTGCTTGGGGAGAGTATCGCTGAATCTTGCCTTACTCTGCGAGGAGTGAAGGTATCTTGGTCACATTCTTCAGCTGAACTTACCTTGGTACCTTGGTGGACAAAGCAACTAGATCGCTTAGACAATTCTTATTGCCCCTACTTCCGATGTCACCCGTAATTAGTCCTTTGTTTCACATGCAAATATTTGTGATCAGCAATTAATGTCAAATGCATATATCAAAAATGAACATTGGATGTTCTTTGCAAAACAAAACAGATAAAGGAAAAATAATTTGCAATTTGTATGAAAAATGAAACTTGTATTGATTTTGAAATTTGCCTGTAAATAGGCGTTTGTACAAGAGGCTGACGTCTTAGTAAGAGAACGCCGCTGAACAAAATAGAGTTTATACAATTTGTGAAAAGAAAACAAAACAGCTATGTGAAAAATCCCACTGGGTTCCAACTCTGCTATCGCCTTTATGTCTTCAAGCGTCTCATCACTTTGCTGCTTAGTTGAAGAGGAATCTGATTGATTGGTGCCGTCCGAGCCTGATGGTCGATACCGAAGTCTGGATGTAGGGTGATCCAATGAGAAATAGTATTACGCTTATCCCTAACTTTTTCCTGGACCTCCCTTTCGGGTTTTCAGTCCACCGGGATACCCATTTTTGCCCAAGCCGCCTTTTCAGGTTTTCGACTTGCCGGGTGTACAGATTTTTTATTATTTTCATCCCTTATTTTTGCCCGAACCCTTTTGGTTCGCCGGGAAGCCCTTATTTTTGCCTAGGCCAGTCGACCTAGCGGGTCTTTAATCATACGTAGTATCTTTTTACTATGTCTGCATTGGCGGGGTCAGGAAGGTCGTCACCATCCATGGTGGTTAGAATCATCGCTCCTCCTGAGAAGATATTCTTAACCACAAATGGCCCTTCGTACGTAGGGGTCCATTTGCCCCTGGGATCACCTTGAGGTAGAATGATGCGCTTGATTACCAGGTCCATAACTTGATACTCTTGTCGTCTGACTTTCTTGTTAAATGCCTTGATCATCCGTTTTTGGTACGTCTAACCATGATAAATAGCAGTGAGTCTCTTTTTGTCGATTAGGTTTAGTTGATTAAGCCGGGTTTGAATCCAGTCATCTTCGCTCAAACCTGCATCCTTTATGATCTGAAGAGAGGGTATCTGAACTTCGACGAGTAGGACTGCCTCCATGCCATAGACCAAGGAAAAAGGTGTTGCCCCTGTTGACGTCCGTGCTGAGGTACGGTACCCATGAAGAGAAAATGGTAACATCTCATGCCAATATTTGTAGGTCACTGTCATCTTCTGCACAATCTTCTTAATATTCTTATTAGCTGCTTCTACAGCCCCATTCATCTTCGGCCGGTAGGGAGAAGAGTTGTGGTGCTGTATCTTAAATTGCTCGCAGAGCTCAGTGATCATCTTGTTGTTAAGATTGGTACTATTGTCTGTAATGATCCTTTCTGGTACACCGTATCGACAGATCAGGTTGTGCCGAATGAACCGTGCCACGACGTTCTTGGTTACGGTGGCAAAGGAAGCTGCTTCAACCCACTTCGTGAAGTAATCAATTGCTACCAGGATGAAGCGATGCCCGTTGGATGCTGTAGGTCTGATCTCGCCGATCATATCAATGCCCCACATTGCAAAAGGCCAAGGTGCTGTCAAGACGTTCAAGGGAACTGGAGGAACATGTACCTTATCAGCATAGATCTGGCACTTGTGACATGTCCGAGAATGCTGATAACAGTCGGCTTCCATTGTGGACCAGTAATATCCTGCCCGAAGGATTTTCTTTGCCATGGTATGTCCACTAGAATGCGTTCCGAAGGTACCTTCATGCAGCTCTGCCATGATCCTTTCGGCTTCAGTTTTATCCACACAACGCAGTAAGGTTGAATCATGGTTTCGTTTGTAGAGAATGCCATTGCTGAGGAAGAACTTTGCCGCGAACCTTCTCAGAAACTTCTTGTCATTAACAGATGCGCCCTCGGGGTATTCTTGAGCTTCAAGGTACCTCTTTACTTCATGATACCAAGGTTTTTCTGTTACCTCTTCGGTCTCAAGATCGCAGCAATGTGCAGGTTCATCCAATTTCCAAATAATGATTCGGGGAGCCTCGTTGTCCCATTTGACTTTGAACATAGAAGACATCGTAGCCAGCGCGTCTGCCAACTGATTCTCCTCTCTTGGGAAGTGTTCAAAGCTTATCTCCTCGAAATGGGGAATCAACGTCAATACATACTCCTTGTACGGAATAAGATTTGGGTGTTTCGTATCCCACTCGCCTTTGATCTGACTGATCACGGGAGCGGAATCTCCGAAGACACTCAGAAACTTGATCCTTAGGTCAATTGCAGCTTGAAGACCCATGATGCATGCTTCATACTCCGCCATGTTGTTGGTGCAGTTGAAACATAGCCGGGCGGTAAGTGGAGTATGAGAGCCTTTGGGCGATATGATCACAGCGCCAATACCATTACCCAAAGCGTTTGAGGCTCCGTCAAAGTGCATAGACCATCGGGATCCTTCCTCAGGTCCTTCAACCGGTCCAGGTATTTCACAATCAGTCACTACCATGATATTCTCGTCAGGAAATTCAAAGTTCATAGATTGGTAGTCGTCCACTGCCTGATGTGCCAAATGGTCTGCCAACACACTTACCTTGATTGCTTTTTGAGTCGTGTACTAGATGTCATATTCAGTCAAGATCATCTGCCATCTTGCTATTCTTCCGGACAAGGCAGGCTTTTCAAAGATATACTTGATTGGATCCATTTTTGAAATCAATAGAGTAGTGTGAGTCAACATATACTGTCTCAGCCGGTGAGCAGCCCATACCAAAGCGCAACAAGTTTTCTCGAGCAGTGAGTATCGGGTCTCACAGTCGGTAAACTTTTTGCTAAGGTAATAAATAACGTGCTCTTTTCGGCCAGACTTGTCATGCTGACCCAGCACACATCCCATTGAGTTGTCGAGTACTCTCAAGTATAATATTAGAGGTCTCCCTTCAACCGGTGGCATAAGAATGGGTGGCTCTTGGAGATACTCTTTGATTCTTTCGAAAGCGGCCTGACATTCATCGTTCCAATGTACCACTTGATCTTTCTTCAGTAGCTTGAAGATTGGTTCACAAGTAGCGGTTAGGTGTGAGATGAACCGGGCAATGTAGTTCAGCCGTCCTAGAAAGCCTCTGACCTCTTTCTCTGTCTTAGGAACTGGCATCTCTTGTATGGATTTCACTTTGGAAGGGTCCACTTGAATACCTTTGTCGCTTACGGCGAAGCCTAGCAATTTTCCAGATCTCACCCCGAAGGTGCACTTGTTCGGGTTTAGCCTCAATTTGTACACCTTCAACCGGTCAAACAGCTTCTGTAGATGGTCAAGGCGATCCTCCTCAGTTTGGGACCTTGCAATCATATCGTCGACATATACTTAGATCTCATGATGGATCATATCATGAAACAAGGCAACCATGGCACGCTGATACGTTGCCCCAGCATTTTTCAACCCAAAAGGCATGACCTTGTAGCAAAAGGTGCCCCAATGAGTGACAAAGGTGGTCTTCTCCATGTCTTCAGGAGCCATCTTTATCTGATTATAACCGGAGAAATCGTCCATGAAGGAGAATACCTTATGCTGAGCAGTGTTGTCAACCAGAACGTCGATATGAGGCAGAGGGAAGTCATCCTTAGGGCTCGCCCTATTCAAATCCCTGTAGTCAACACACATTCGGACCTTACCATCTTTCTTCGGCACTGGAACCACATTAGCGACCCACTGAGGGTAAGTAGTTACTGCTAGAAAACCGGCGTTAAATTGTTTCATAACCTCAGCCTTGATTTTCTCGGACATCTCAGGGCGCATACGGCGAACCTTCTGTTTTACCGGAGGGCAATCTTCCTTGGTAGGCAGGTGATGAACCACAATGCCGGTATCCAACCCAGGCATATCTTCGTAAGACCAGGCAAAGATTTCCACGTAGTCATGCAGCATCTGAATCAACCGTTGTTTCACACTAGACTCCAGATTGGCACCAATCTTGACTTCCTTTCTGTCTGTCTTAGTACCCAGATTTACCGTTTCCACTAGCTCTTCATGTGGCTGAATGGCCCTCTCTTCCTGGAGTAGCAGTCTTGCAAGATTACCAGGCACTTCGCAATCATCTTCACCTTCGACTTCGGCTAAGTTGATCGGATTTTCGAAGTCATAACTGGCAGTAGCAGAGTCGTTACCAGTGAGATCCATAGTGGATTGGGACCTGTATATGTGAGTGTGTGTAAATAGTTGTTTTGCAATATATAATAAAGAAAGACAAGGAGTGCAAGATTTGAAATGCAAAAAACTTCCAATGCTTTTATTAATGATATATGAAAATGACACACAAAAGCCCTCACAAATGAAGCCACGATGCCCCGGGTAAGACACTGGGCCATAAAGTTTCACAATATTGTTTGTTACAAATTCAAAACAAAGGAGTTCATTACTGAGGAATAAAAGAAATAGGGACGAAGTCTTTCGCTGTCCAGTTGCTTGGTCCACCGTTGGTCGTAGGGTAGATCCAGCTGTCGAATTCAGATTCCTCCACGTCATCTTCAATGGAATTTACTCCTGAATTGCTGATGAACACATGAGGTTTTCCAATCCTTGCACGACGAACAGCCCTCTGAGCTTCTGCAGTGAAACCCAAACCAAACTTGTCAGTCTTCTGAGTAAAATCAGGAAGTCGGCCCCAGTTTGCACACTCACCCTTCTCAATAACAGCCCGAGCATCCTCTAAGGAAGCCATCTTCAAAGGAGAATCTTCAACCTCAGTCTCTGCTGATGCCAACGTCTGAGGAACCTCTTCAAAGTGCTGAAATGGAGTCTCAATGAATTCCCCATCCATCTCTATGTACCGGAACGAGTTGAGGTGGCTGACCATGTATTCTTCCTCCTACTGCACTGTCACAATCTTCCCTTTGACTGGGTATTTCAGCTTCTGATGTAGTGTTGAGGTCACAGCTCCAGCCTTGTGGATCCATGGACGACCCAGCAAACAAGAATAGGACGGCCGAATGTCCATCACATAGAATGTAGAGTCAAAGACCTGAGAGCCAACCCTGATTGGAATATCGACTTCACCATGTACCATCCTTTTAGACCCATCAAAGGCCCGAACAACAATGTTACTGGGCTTTAGTTCCAACCCCTTGCAATCCAACCTGTCTAGAGCTTTCTTGGTCAAGACGTTCAGCGAGGAACCAGTGTCAACCAACACATGTGCAAGAGTAGTGCCCCTGCATTCAATGGAGACATGCAGGGCATCGTTATGGTTCTTCCCTTTAGCGGTCAGATCGGCGTCGGAGAAACCCAAACCATTATCAGCAGTTAAGTTGGCCACACAATCGGTAAATTGATCAGCTGATGTCTCTTGTGGCACGTGGGCCATCTTCAGGAAGGTAATTAAAGCCTTGACATGGGCCTCTGGACACAATAATAGTGATAGCATAGAAATTTTAGATGGGGTGTTCCCTAGTTGCTCAACTACGTTAAAATCACTCTTCTTGATAATCTTAAGAATCTCTTCCATCTCCTGTTTGGAAGCTTCAATAGTGGTTGTTTTCGGTGCCTCCGTCTGGGCAGGCATATCAGTGGCGATCCCTTTGCCCCGAGCGTCAGATGACTCAGCAACAGGGGTAGAAATAGGAACTTGATCGTGAAGGGAAGTAGGCACACTTGCAGGTGTGATGACAGTAGGTCTCTGGATTGTTGGTGGCGCAATATCTGGTGAGAAAAGTCTACCACTGCGAGTGACTTTAGCAGGCCCGGTGATGTTGCTGACGCCGATACTAGTATCAAACTCTTGTTTAACCCCAAGAACATAAACATCTGCCCTATAGTGCCAAGGGACAGCTTTGTCGGATGTATAGGGGATGGGCCCCGGAACAATGATGATTATAGGTGCAATCTTCTGAACAAGCATGATTTTGACAGGCTTCCTTGAGGGAGCCTTGGGAGAATTATTGAAAATAGTAACAATGGACACTTCTTCAGTAGGGGTAGCAGGAACAGCGATCTTTTCAAACATGATTTCTTTATTATCCATCAGGTTTTGGATACCTGACTTCAAAGATGGGCAACCAGCAGGTGAAACGGAACACAGATGGCAACCTTCACTACATCCCGGAAATAAACCGGCTAGCAACAGGTTCCTCTTGACAGTCAACAGCGGAGTAACAATATCATCCACAGAGACTACATACAGGTCTTCCTCTACAGCATTCACTCCATGCTTGGGCATAAGAGCAGTCACAACATTGGGCCTTTCGGGCGCCTCGAACTCTATCTCTTTAGCATCAATTAGGTCCTGAACCTTATTCTTCAGAGCCCAACAATCATCCGTAGTATGCCCCGGGCTGTTAGAGTGATAAGCGCAACGGGCGTTAGGGTTATACTTTGGGGACATTGTGTTTACAACCTTCAGAGCTTCTTTTATGGTCACCAGATTGGTTGTCAGTAACTGCGGCAATATCTGGGACAAGGTCATGCTGAGTCGAGTGAACTGCCTTCTGGGTCTCTCACTCCTTTGTTGGTTATGATGCTGTGGAGCAACAACAGGTTTTGAAATTACCACCGTGTTGACAGCTTGGCAGCGTTCCGGTCTATTCTGTCTCCTTGAACCATAAACAACACTGGATTCTTTCTTGAAGGGTTTCTTTTTAGTGCTCGAGGAGGCACCCTTCTGTATCTTCCCAGACTTGATACCAGCTTCAATTCTCTCACCAGTCAAGATAAGGTCTGTAAACCCAGCTGAAGAATTCCCAATCAAATGGTTGAAGAATGGACCAGACAGGGTCCCCAAGAACATATCCACAAGTTCACGGTCAGTTAAAGGTGGCTGCACTCTTCCAGCCAGGTCTCTCCACTTTTGAGCGTATTCCTTAAATCCTTCACCCGTCCCTAGTGACATACCCTGGAGTTGGGTACGCGTAGGAGCGAGGTCGAAATTATATTGATACTGATTATAGAACGCAGTAGCCAAATCCTCCCAGTTACGAATACTGGCTCCATCCAGCTGATAGAACCACTCGAGTTGAGTCCCTGAAAGACTATCCTGGAAGAAATAGATCCATAAATTCTTGTCAGCAGTGTAAGGTTGGATCTTCCTTACATACGACCGGAGGTGCAGCTTTGGGCAGGAGGCTCCGTCATATTTGGCAAAGGCAGGTGCCTTGAACTTATGTGGAATCACCACCCCAAAGGATAAGCCTAGGTCTCCAAAGTCCAACCCGGGCACATTCTATATCTCCATGGCACTTAAGCGGTCCTCCAGCTGTTTGTACCTGTCCTCAGCAGAAGGGTACTACTCTTTATCATAATCCGTCTCGTTGTCGGAGACTACAGGGCTAGGAACCCTTCTCTCTTGTGGGCTGTCTTTCCCTACAGATGAAGTAGTCAGATCAACCTCATTCTGCAGTCCATTCCTAAACCTGCATCCAGTGTTGAACAAGACGGTCCTTTTCTTCTTCTTCTTCAGAATCAGGGTCTTCAACTCCTGTTGACCCTTGGCTAGGCTCATAACCAACTCTTGGAACTGGGCATTATGGGCCTGGAGGGCCTTGATAGCTTGTTCAGTAGTAGGTTCAGAAGACATGATGATTTCTGAAATAAACAGCGAAGAAGATAAGTGACCTGTAAAAAAGGGTACCTGTTATGCATATGATGAATGGTATGCTATTTATGAAATGCAATCAAGGGTTCGAAAATTCAAATTCGTTGTAGACAAAAAAGGAACACATGTCATATTAAGAAGTAATTTGTTTAGTACATCAGTGCCTCATGGGCGAAATATTACAAAATACTTAATGCAAAAAGACATTGTGCATCCTTTTTGGAGCGATGTAAGTGTTGAGGGTCTTTTCCTCGTGAAGTAGGCGGGTGAGCTCCAAGACCTTCTTCTCATTGGCATGTAAGCTGGCTTCAAAAGCATTCCGTTCTTCCTTGAGTTGGATCCAACTCTTTTGCATTTCTTCCCATGATGTTGGCATGTCAGGATGTAGAATGGTGTATGGAACCTCTCCCTCCATAACAGGCTCTTTGATCACGGGGAGAATGTGAGGATATGGCATCATAAGCTTCTGGGAGCGGGTTCGTACCCACTTGAGGTAAGGCTCAAGGGGGATGGAATTCTTGTGCCCCAGTGTCTTACTATCTACCTTGTTAGGCATCCTCCAAGCTCTGATGAACCTTTGTCGAAGTCCTTGCGCATCGTTGTCGAAGTCAAAAACTATGTCAGGAATCAGCATGTTATGAGGGCCATCCCTCCGAGCATATCCAAATTGTCTCAAAGCTAAACAGGGGTTGTAGGTGATGTCTCATCTAATTCCAAGTAAAGGAACATTAGGAAATTCTCTCCAACGATCAATGATAGTGACATTTTCTCTGGACCGAGAACACCAATGTATACCAGAATGTGTGAGGGTCATCAGCCGTTGTGACCACCTTAAACCCTGCTCGTTCTTCAAAACTGATTGTGGAAGGTGCGAAATAAACCACCTTGCCAGGAGAGGAGTACAACACATGAGAACACCTCTTTTTCTCATTGTTCGTGTGTAAAATGAGTGTAGGATGTCCCCGAGCAATGTAGGTATGGGATTCCTGGACATGAAAATCTTGACAGCATTTATATCTATAAGTTGATCAGGATTTGGGAACAACACCAACCCATAGACAAGGAGTGCTACAATCTCTTCAAAGGCTTGTAGGTCGAGATAATTCCAACATTCTTGTGCCTTCTCAAACAGGAACTTTGCCAAGAATCCATTGATACCACTTCTGATTTCCCAATGTCCCTTGATGTCAGATGGTTGCAGACGTAATGCTTGAGCAACCTCTTTAAGTTTTGGTTCCTTTTCCGTACCGTTGTAGGGTAGTTGACTAAGAATAGGAATTCTCAGAAGTTGAGAAAATTCCTCCAAAGTAGGCACCAATTGATAATCAGGGAATGTAAAACAGTGATGCAGGGGGTCAAAGAACTGGAAGAGAACTTTTATCATATCTTCTTCAATGTTGGTGTTGACCAAGCTGAGGAGTCTACCATGTCTTTCACTGAAGAGAGAGTTCTCGGGAATCCTGGATGTAAGCTCCTTGAGCTGAGGAGGGATCCTTACAAGGTTGACCTGAATTGTTTTCCTGCGGAGAGACTCCATGTCCTACAAAACAAGAACAAAGATGAAGATCTGAACCCTTGAAATGGTTAGCAGATGCACATGATGCTTTATGATGTTATGATGTTATGATAAAGGCACACCACAAGTATTTACAAAAGGCAAACATGGTAAAGGCACACAAGTCATACAAAAGAGCCCTTAGATTTCAGGCTGGCATGAAGTTTAAGTACTACCCTCTTTCAGTTTCAGTTGGTTAAGACCTGTCGTACGAATAGTAACCAGGTTCTAAGGAGCTCAATATCATTGGATTGTTTTCTATGTTCATTGTTTTGATTTAGCCACTTAACTGGCGACCAAAATATTCCAAGAAAACAACCCTCAATAAGTGTAGTATCGAGTATCTACCAACTTCGGACTGCACCAAAGTCGGTCATCTCACTACCCCTAAAGAGGCCAGGATGGTCAAGTAAGGTTCTAAGGTCAGTTGATGCTTCACACACCACGCGGCGGCCCCGTACTCTCCTTGACTTGGCTCAAGGGTTACCGGTACTCACCAAAGTGCCACATCAATGTAGCTACTGCTTCAACCATGTCGGTATACCCCGCACAGTTCCCTCACAGTTTGTTGCTACTTCTAAAAGGGTATCCCCAGATCCGGGTTAGGATCTATAAAACTCCGATACAGGCCCACAAAGTTTAAAGCATACAAAGCATACGATTGAAAACACAAGTGATCTAATCCTAAGGTACACCTCACTTTATAATTATATCCCTAGCAGAGTCGCCAGTTCTGTGATCGGTGGAAATAGAACTGACTGTTTTGAAATGCTGGTTCGCGAAATATCGCGGTAAGCAAGAGTCGCCACCGTCTTTTATTTTCTCCAACAAGGAAAGGACAAAAGCACAGCAAAATTCCTTTTCGAGATGTTTCTCGGTTCGGGAGGTAGATTATAGAAAGGGAAGGTGTTAGCACCCTTTCTATCCGTGGTTATCCACGGGCTCTTAGGTACTCGCTCACTATGTTTTCAAAATGTTTTGCTTTTCTTGTGTTTGTGGGTTTTGAAAAAAGTTTGTTTGAAAACTTCGACTTAACTCTTGTATCTGTCCTCAAGAGTGTATGAAGTGTTGTTTGAAAACTTTTGTTTGAAAAGTGTAGGTGCGAAAAGTATTTTTATTTTGAAAGAGCAAGTACCTGAGAACCTCTACCTACTCAAAAGAAATTAAGCTGTGTAAATGTCCTTTAGACAGTACTATCCCACTATTGAGAAGTAGGTAGCACCGTCGTTGGAGTTTTTCGGGTCAATTCGATTATAGGGACATGTGGTCACCAAAGCAATAGTAGGACGCCTTAGCGGTAACCCTAATGTCTTAGATCGTTTTTTATCGAGGCAACCGTTTCAAGGCAACTTTTTGATCTTTAGACAGGAGGACGACCTCTAAAACACCCTATACTCAATGACCACGTCGAGGCAACCAAGTGAGGCGTACCCTAAGAGTGGCATGTGCGAGTGTGTCAGGATTCAGTTTAAGTTATCTTTGCACGTGTTATGGTGAGCTACGAGTTGATTTTAATTTCAGAGGTAAGTCTTGTCATGCATAGCCTAGTTAACATACATCTAACAGTTAAATGTTGCGGAAAATAAATCTACGCTATTACAAGGCGTCGGGTATTTACATCGCCAAAAACAACCCTTGAAAAGTAAATTGCGGGAAATTAAAGGAAAGAGGTAAAAAGTCCTAATTAAATCTATTACATCCTCGGAGCAAATACAATTATATGGATCAAAAATTAATCAAGAATAGTCGCACGCGAGAAAAATTGAATCGGAATGTTTTAGGGTTTTGACCCTTTTTGAGAAAGAAAGAAGTTTTGGTTGTTTATGAATTAAATTAAATTAAACCTAAAACTAATTAATAAAAAGAAATATTTTTGGTTCTTTAATGTCTCAAGGAAGTAAATAAAAATAGTCAAAAGTTAGTAAAAACCCTAATTCTATGTTGATTTTAAATTATTGTGAAAATATTGAAATTAACCTAATTAAAACAACTAAATTATTTAATTATATTTATTTACAAAAATAATAAATTAAGGGTGAATTTAATAAATAATAAAAATATATTATATTTTAGTTTTCTGAATTTATTATGAAAAAAATTAATTGGGTTAATTAAATAATAATAATAATTAATAGTAAAATAATTAAATATAAAATATAAAAGAAGGAAAAAAAGAAATAAAACCCAGGGGGTGTTGGGCCCAGGAGGAGGTGTTTCTGAAAATTTGTGGCCCATCAATGTTCCAGTCCGTTTGACTTTTGAGATTGTCCATGCGCACATTGACCAAGGAGCAGGCTAGTCTTTCAATCTAGGCCATGGGATCTGAGTTTGAGGCCACTTGGCGCGCTTGGATGAGAAGTGCATGGTGGACATCACTTTGGAATCTGCATGTGAATATGTCAAGAGAAAAGAAATAAATGTTTTGGGGGACCTGGGGTTCGAACCCAGGTCCCAATGATCATATGCACGCGTCCCTGCCACTCCACCAACTTGCCTTAGTTATTATTAGAATAACACACAATCAATATACTAATAAACAAACAAATATGCTGGAATTATAAAACAAAGCGCGCGAAATTTAAAAGGGCCAATAAGGTATCAACGCGTCATCGTCTTCTTCATTTGTTCCTGCAAAAATAACATCAGATAGCGGGAGTTTTTAACCCCCACTATATGCTAAGAGGAAAAATAGCGATTAGCAGCATGATGAATATAAATATTTCGCGAGGGTTTGGTCAGGTTCGTCTGGATCTCATGATCTCAACCATATGTCTTAGGAGTCCTAATTTTTCCTGGTTCATAAAGCCCCAATTTCAAAGCTTAAGAACCCTAGAAATCGTCCATGGCATCTTTGGATTCAGGGAGTTATAACTCAATTAAACCATTCCATAAGCTTGGTATGACCTCTAGCAGTGCAAAACAATCACAAAAACATGTTAATTATGCATGAATTCAACAATACGATTTTGGAAAATAAGTGCAAACCGTGGTTCTGTTTTCAACAATTTCTTGAGCTTTAAGGTCTGAATTTGATTGCAAAACCTTCCTGGGATCTCCTGCAATGTATTGGAATCAATAAAAACTCTTAAATCGCCCTAGAATACAAAAACCAGTTTTCAATTTTCTTGGAATTTTTTGAAATTGTATGGGGTGTTTTCTGCAGCTTTGTTCACGTTCTTTGGTTAGGGTTTGCTTGCATATATATAGGGGAATGGAATTAGGTCAAAAACTTGGCAAGAATCCATGTGCAATGGTGATTGAATCTTTGATTGGAAATCAAATCTTTTTGATTTTTCATGATTGGAAAATGTTGCCAAATTTGGAGATTTTGTATCTTTGACTTTGTGCACGAATTTGCCAGCATATCTTGACCATATTTGCTTCACAAATTGATTGAAAAATCAAATTTTGCATTTTCCTACAATTTAAATTAATTAAATGAATTAATATTAATTAAAAATCTAATTAATCAATAAAAAATAAGAAAATAAATTCAATTAAGCTTGATGGGTCGTGCATAAGTCATGGATGAAGTTTCAAGAAGAGATTTGAGGCCCATTTGCAAAAATAAGGTGTTTTAAGCAAAGTTGACTTTTGCAAATTCATAAAAATTTCCCAACTTCTCCAATGCACATCTTGCTCAATTTTGATCATATGACCATGTTCTTGGACATTTTGGAAAGCTCTTGAAGTCCTATAACCAATGCCTTTGGTCCCATGTCATTTGGATTTACCAATCTCAAGTTATGGCCTTTGACTCAAAGTGAACTTTTGTTGACTTTTGAATTTGACCTATAATGTAGAAATTGATAACTTTTTGTGAGAGAATTTCTTGAACTTGGAGTGTGAAGATGGATTGTAGGAAATGGCATTCCCTTAAAAATGAGCATTGGATGGGATTTTTCTGACAAACCATGAAAAAGTTATGCCCTGGTCAAGATACAATTGACTTTTCTACTGTCCAAAAATAGTAACTTTTGCATCTTGATGATTTTTGAGTTATCCTTG
Source organism: Vicia faba (assembly GCA_948472305.1). Classification (NCBI taxonomy): domain Eukaryota; kingdom Viridiplantae; phylum Streptophyta; class Magnoliopsida; order Fabales; family Fabaceae; genus Vicia; species Vicia faba. Next base: position 1,071,025,066 of record OX451740.1, on the reverse strand, counting down.
TGGAATCATGATCAAGACTTGATCAAATGATGATTGTGGACTCAAAATAAGATGTTGACCAAAAATTCTGACTTTTGACTACAAAATGACCATTTTGCCCCTGCAGTGAACTGTAGGTCAAATGGAGCTTTTAACTGTGCAAATTGGCACTGTGAGTCTTGAAACTTGGCATGTAGGTGCTTGAGAATGTATATAGGCCCTTGAGACTTGGTTGAACCATTGAAAACCTCAAATTCCTTGAAAGAACCAAAACCCTAATTTCAGCTGTCTTAGGAAGTGGTTTGACTGTACAACCCTTGAGCCAATTTGAAGACAAATCTGAAGATTATTCTTGACAAATCTTGAGGAATATGGGAGGGAAAATTTTGGGGTACAACACTCGGTCCATTTGAAGGCCGCTTCCTTGCGAAGAAGCTTGAAGAAATGGAGGGCGTGTTGAGCGAATTTTGCAACGAAACGGAATAGTGAGGTGAGCATGCCATTCAAGACTTGTATGGATTTTTTCGACATAGGTGTGGGGAGGTCGGAGAAAGCTCGACACTTGTCGGGGTTGGCTTTGATTCCTCGTTCTGTTAAGTAGAAGCTGAGGAACTTTCCCGCCTTGACCCCAAACGTGCACTTCTCGGGGTTAAACCTCATTTTACATTGCCTTGCTTGGGCAAAGACTTGCCTAAGATGAGCGGCATGGTCGGTGTCTGCTCGGGACTTAACAATCATGTCTTCCATGTATACCTCGAGCATATCCCCGATTTGGTTGCAGAAGACTTTGTTCATCATCTGATGATACGTTGCTCCTGCGTTTTTCAGATCGAAGGATATTGCGTTGTAGTAATAGTTGCCCGAGCTAGTCATGAAAGCGGTGCAGTGGTTTTCGCCTATTGCCATTGGGATTTGGTTGTAGCCCGAATAGGCGTCCATAAATGATAGAATTTTATAGCCGACCAAGTTATCGACCAGCATATCAATATTAGGTAAAGGGAATGCCTCTTTGGGGCATGCCTAGTTAAGATCGGTGTAGTCAATGCACATTCGCCATTTTCCGTTATTTTTCTTGACAAGTACAACATTTGACAGCCAGGTTGAATACCAGGCTTCAGAAATAAAATTTCCCTCTAAGAGGTCTTTTACAGCTTTTTCAGCAGCCTCTGCTTTCTCCGGAAACTGCTTACGTCTATGTTGTACTATTGCCCTAGCGGCTAGATCAATGGCGAGTTGATGATAGGCGACCTCAGGGTCGAGACTGGGCATCTCCCCAGCGCTCCATGCGAATAGATCCGCATTCTCCCTCAAGCAAGCCTTGATCTTCTTCCTCACCAAGTCGGGGAGTCCGGTGCCAATCTTCACTCTTCTGCTTGGGTTTTCACCGAGGGGGACGGGCTCGAAGTCCCCGTCCAAAATTGGTCAGAGGGGGACTTGCTCGCCGCTGGGAGGCTCATCCTGGTCGAAGCGAGTGTCTAGGGATATCGAGTCGACCTTTGGAGGGGCTCTCTGTTCTTTTGCTCTGACGGGCTCTGACAGCTGAGGTTCTGGTCGCGTAGTTGCAGCTTTCTTGGCGGGCCGTGTGCTGGTGTCGACTGTGTTGTGTCCCTTGGACACCGCGTTGAAACACCTTCGGGCAGCTTCCAGGTCACCTTGAATAGTGGAAACCCGTTCCCTCTTGGTGTAGAACTTCATTTTTAAATGGACGGTGGAGGGCACCGCGGTCAGCTCTGCTAGTGTCGACCTTCCTAGAATGCAGTTGTAGAGGGACGAGAAATCAATAGCGAGGAAGCGCACCTTGACTTGCCTAGTAGAAGTATCCTCACCGAACATGACCATAAGCTCGAAGTATCCCCAAGGCTTGGAGGTCGAGCCGTTAAAGCCATGCAGGTCCGACCCCACGTATGGTGAAAGGTGAGAGTCGTCGAGCTGCAGGGTTCAGAAAAGCTGGCTGTACATCACGTCGACGGAACTTCCCTCATCGACGAGGACGCGATGTACGTCAAAGTTGGCCATTCTTGCCCTTATCAAAAGAGGGATGGCCGAATTGGGGGCCCCTCCGGGGAGCTCCTCGAGGTAGAAGGTGATTGGCTCTGATCTGCCTTTCACCCTTTCAAAGGTCACTGTTTGAGGGGGGGGGGGGGGGGCGTGTCGACCAGCTCGTCCAGCTTCCTCTTAGCTGAATTTATGGTCAAATCATTGAACCCTCCACCATTGATGACCATGGCGGAGGGGAAGTGTTCCCACCTGCTGTGCATAGATAGAGGTTCTTGCAAATATTCGGGGGCGTAGAAGTCCTCGGGTCTTGTGAAGGAGAATGCTGTTTGGATGGGAACTGACTCGTCAGATGGTCGGGCATCCTCTTCTGCTTCCCTCGCCTCACGGGCATCCCGACAAGGAGTGTCATTTCGCCGGTATTATGCAAGTCTTCCCCCTTTTATAAGGGTTTCGATGGCGTCCTTAAGGTGGACGCATTCTTAGGTCAGGTGCCCGTGGCTCCGGTGGTACTGGCAGTATTTGCTTCGGTCCACCCCATGTTTGGCAGGAGCTGGGCGGGGACGTTTGACGCTGCCGTTCTTGAAATCTGTACTTGCGCACTCCGCTAAGATGCGCTCGCGGGAAGCTGTAAGCGGAGTGTATTCTGTGAACCTCCCCGAGGGTCCCCTTTGTTCCCGGGCGTCTCAGATTTTATCGTCCCTTCTCTTTTCTCCAGTTCGTCGAGGAGGGGCGATGTCTTGTCGCAGATTGCTGCTGGATTCGCGGTTTCTGGGGTCTCGGGCTCTGTTGGCCGCTTCTCTCTCCTCGTAGTCCATGTAGGCCCTGGCCTTTTCGAGGAGGGCATCAAACGTCTGGGGTGGTTCGTTGCCCACGACTTTTCTGAATTCAGTGCCGGGGAGGAGCCCCCTCTCCAGCAGGTATCTCTTCATATGGTCCGTGCAGGGGACCTGGATGGCTTCCCGGTTGAAGCGGTTAATGAATTCTCTCAAGGTATCATCGTGCTTCTGGACGATGGCCTCGAGCGATGCTTCAGTCTTCGGGTGTCATCGCGAAGCAGTGAACGAGCTAATGAACTGGTTCTTTAGGTTTCGCCAAGAGGTAATTGAACCTGAGGTGAGACCTTTATACCAGTCCATAGCTGCTTTCCTCAGAGTCGTGGGGAACAACCGGCATTTCATTGGTCTCCCGACGTTGTGGTAGTGCAGCATGGCTTCGAACCCGTCTATGTGGTTGACCGGGTCAGCGATGTCGTCGTACTCCTTTAAGTGGAGAGGCTTCTCCATGCCTCGGGGAATGGGCGTCTCCATGATAGCTTATGACAAGGGACCGCGAGGGTCGTCCTCGTCACTCTGTTCCAGAGAGCGGGATGGGGATCCGATGTAGTGGCTGTCATGATGGCCCTGGTCGCGTGGAGCATTCCTCAGGCGGTGTGACCGTTGATGGTTTCCCCCGTGTCTGTCTCTGGGGGGTCTTCGTTCTTGCCGTGAGGGGCCATAGTCGCGCCTTCCCGCGTTGACAAGCGGTTCCCTCTCCAAAGGGGGTCGTCGCCCGAGTGATCGGGGTGACGGGCTTCGAGAGATGTCTCGATTCTGTCTCCGCGGGGGAGATTGGGGACGTTCGTCCGCTTGTCGAGGGGGAGGAGATTGAGGTCTTCTGTGCCTTCTAGGGGGCCTTCGGTCGTCCTCGAGTTCTCTTAGTCTTTCTCCCTGGGCGAAGATGAGATAGTTGGTTTGATTGATCTCTGCGAACAGTGTCGTGGTCGTGGCGTCTGCCCCGACGGGGACGGAGACCTCGTGGAATTGGACGACTGGGTAGTTCAGAGGAATTGGTCGATCTTCTTCAAGTCGAGGAGGGATTGATGAAGAAGAAGCTGTGGCGCCTTCCCGGTAGTTAGAAGGTCCGGGGATGTTGACGCCAGGGACTGTATTATGGCCGGCGATACCGGCATTGTCGAGGCCAACATTATTGTCGATGATGTTGTTGTTAACGTCGACGACACAGACGTTCTGGTTGTCTTGAGTTTGGTCAGCCATGACAGTTGAGGATTGTTAGCTTTGGTCTTTTAAATGGAGAGAAGACGAGGAAGCTTAGTTTCCCACAGACGGTGCCACTGATCTGACCTGATCAGAGTTGGACCGTCACAACTGGCTTCAGGATGGATTTGAAGGAGATGGGGGGAGGGGTACCTGCAAGACACTCTGATGGCAAAGTGAGAGACAGAATGAGCAAGCAAGTATGAATGTAGGTGTGAATGAATGAATACCTGACCCTCTCGAAACCAGCGCTGGGCCAAGATCTCTTTATTGGACTGATCAAACAGGCCCAACAAAGAGACTGCTAGGTTCTACGTGAGTAGTGGGGACCCGTACGTGGTCCCCTACCTGGATGACGCCCTCCGCAAGACAGGGAGGATAAAGACGCGATCTTTCCGGGACCATAAAGACTCCGCGAAATCCGGAGAGGTTGAAAGTCAGCCCTACGAGGAGGGTACTCAGAGGGAGCGCGTGCTCGTCGGGGACATTCTTCGCGAGCACCGACAGGAAGCAATCATAACTGACCAAATACCTATGATCGGGATGTGCTCGGTGGATATACTGCTTAGCGCAGTAAGTTGGCAAGCTTGGATTGGACCTCACTGGTGATTGAGCCAAGGGCAGACCCAGTCCAGAACACACAAAAATAAATATAAGACTAAAACTAAAAAATAGTATATTTATAGAAACAAATTATATATTTAAACTTATATTTTTTATATAAATATTATTTAAGCTATTCTAAATTAAAAGTTATTTTGTAAAGTTTTTTGGTAAATTCTTTGGTATTAATGAGTTTTTGTTGGGTACTAATACGTTTTGTGTAAATAAATTTAAAATTTTAATTTATTAGAAAATAAAATAAAAATATCTAATAACATTGAATATCATTGTTTTATTATATGAAAGTGTTTTTATCCAACTAAATTTAATGGTTTTGCTGTATTCACCAAAAAACTTGTCCTAAATTATAAATTATTTTATAATTTCAATATACTATTAATAAATTTTTTCTTAATACACACTCTATTATTTATTACTCTTTTCTTTTAATTTTTTAGTACTCTTTTCTATATTCTTAATAAAAGACAATATTATAAATCTATATATAACTTTTTTATACAAAATTAATTACACTTTTTAAATTATGTAAAATGTCCAAAACTATTTATAATTTGAGATAGAGAAAATAATAAATTAACTTTAACATATAAAATAATTTGAGATAGAGAAAATAATAAATTAGCTTTAATATATAAACTCATTCAATGTTTGATCGTTCATATTCCAATAGAAATTCAGTAAATTATAAATGATATATTTAAAAATTGAGCAGTAAATGTTTTTAATTTTTTTAAAATTTTATATTTTAAAAATTCTAAAAAATTCTAAATAGGATCAGAAGAAGTACGTCACTCTCAAATTATTATTTTCCATTTTAAAACTATAATAATGAGATTCCCTTAATATTTAATATGATTAATTTAGTATAATAATTAAATAATTTTCTTATTTATAATTTCTCTTTAATTGAAAAGAACCAGTCAATAATTTTTCGGAGACAAATAGAATAATATAATATTTCCTTAATCTCAATAAAAAAATGTCATAGTAGACTATTTCACATAAATTTTAAAAAATAATTATCCATCTAGGACCATGGATGAAAGCCACACATAATGGAAGGAAGAAATTACTTTCAAATGAAAGGAAGTTCAGTAGTAACCCTATGAACAAACCTAGCATAAGTCTTCATAGTCGCATTCATATGGCTATAGTAGATCAAATGTCTAGGTTGTCAATGAAGGAAGATAAAGAGCAAACAGAAACAAAAGATCAGTTAAGCACATTTCAGGGAAAAAAAGAAGAATCTTTGAGCTAGAAGGAAAAAAGGACAGAAAGCAACATCTCTTCAACAAGGGTAGTGGCTAGCCTTATGGAAAAGGGGACCAATGAAGAATAAAGATCCTCTTTTGGAACTACAGGGGGTTAGGAAACCTTCAAACCATTATATCTCTTATGAAAATGATAAGATCTCTCCCTCCCTCTATTTTGTTTTTGTCTGAAACTAAAAAAAAGCAATTGTGATAGTGTTACCAGGTTCCTTGCTTGGGACCATTATGTCTTCATTTGGGAATTCAAACTGCATTGACAGGTAGTCCTCTATAGATTGATGAGTCAAATGTTCCTCCAGTACACTTCCCTTTATGGCTTTTGTGTGACATATATAATTTCATACTTTGGTCATAACATCGTCCAATGAACAATCCTTCTAGTTAAAGCAGATTTCTCAAAAATATATTTGATTGGATCTATCTTCAACACCAACCAAGTTGTATGGTATAACATATATTTCTTCAAGCATGAGTATCTAATGTTAATGCACAACAAGTTCTTTATCATAGTGATTATTTGAACTCGCCATTAGTGAACTTCTTGCTCAAGTGATAAATTATATGTTCTTTTTTTTGTCGGTGTCATATGTTACCCCAACTCACAACCCATTGAATCACCGAGCACATTTAAAGACATGATGAGGGGTTTCCCTGGGACATTTTGGATCATTCTCATAAAACATCACATACATGAGGCAACAAGGACAACCAATGCGTAATATCAATGTTTCTTCAGGGCTATTGGGTCCATTTTTCGACGAAACACAAGAACTCGACGGTGTCACTGAAGCTGATCGTGATGGTGATGATTCCATTCTTTTTCTTTCAACTCTCGGTGGTGATAGGTTCAGCTTCAAATCAAGCTTTGATCCAACTCTATTTCTTTGACTCATCCTCCATTTTCCTCAATTTTTCTCTATTTTCTACACACGCAAAAATCATATAATAAAGAAGAGATTAAAAGAAAATTAAGAAAAAAAGGAACGCGTTGGGTCTGTGATTTTATGATTGGCAACAATTTTGGTAAAACATGTTTCATGTTGAAAATATGTATCACATAAATGATGTCGAGCAAGATGTCATGACATCTTAACCAACTGGTACAAGAGAGTCTGATTTACTATTTTTGATAGATATTCTGACAGATGTTGTGACATGTTATACCAGAACGTCATAACACTACAACTGTTAAAATCCTTAAAGATTTGATTTTAAAATATGAGATTCTAGACGATTCTAGTTCTCTACAGGTGCAACCAAGCAAGGATATTTTAGGAACAATGTAGATTTGATTTGGTTTCATTAAAAAAGATCTTTGACACTTATTAAGAAATTTTAAAGATTTGTTCTTATTTTTGTGAAAAAGATCTTGCAGCTGATTTACTACTGGAAGATTGGATTTGATTGAAGAGTCCAAGCCCATAATGCAAGAGTATATATAAATGGACTTGCTAAACCTAAAATAGTTAGCATTCACATCATAAAAAAATGGTGGGTGCATAATAAGGGTTTAGGGTTTTGATAGTACTGTAGGGGCTTTGTTTGTTTTTGTATGTCACTCATGTGTCTTATGATACATTGAGGTAGACTGATTGTTCATTGTTACTTGGCAATCACTCACGAGCTTTTAAGCAAAGAGTTGATTGTGTATCAAGTTATTATTCTCACTCATGAGCCTTTAAGAAAAATGTTGAGTGTTGTATTTGAAGTGTAATCTTCTATTTGGTTCTTTTGATATTGCCACTGATTTGTGATTGGTTTTATAATTGAGGTGATTGTGGGAAGTGAGAGGGAGATCTCATATCTCGAAGGTGTCTTGGTAGAAGTTTTATAAGGTAGGGATTAAGTGATAAGTTGTAAACTAGGGTTGTTTAGCTCTGAACTAATACTATCATAGTGGATTTCCTTTCTGGCTTGGTATCCCCCATAGTAGGTGATGTTGCACCAAACTGGGTTAACAATTAACTGTGTTATTTTATCTTCAACAATTTATTTTTCTGCATAATTCATCTTCTGGAAATTGTTGTATCAATAACAGATGTCTTAACATCTGTCTTGACATTGTGTTTGGTGTTGGAACATCAGTCTTGGCATTTGTCTTTAAAGTTCTAGAATTTCAATTGGCATCAAAGTAGACACCCTATTTTACTTATTAGATGAGCGCCAAGGAGAATAATTTTTGGTACTATGAGTAAGGAAGAAGGATACAACAACCGACCACCTCTTTTAGATGGTGCATATTATGACTATTGGAATGTTAGAATTGTAGCCTTTTTGAAATCCATGGATAACAAATGTTGGAAGGTTGTGTTGAAAGGATCGAATCATCCTGTTGTGAAGGACAAATATGAGAATGATTCCTTGAAGCCATAAGAAGATTGGTCTAAAGAGGAAGATGAATTAGCTCTTGGAAATTCCAAAGCCTTGAATTCTCTATTCAATGGAGTGGACAAGAATGTTTTCAGGTTAAAAAATTCTATATTATAACTAAATATGTTTGGGAAATCCTTAAGACAAATCATGAAGGTACATCTAAAGTAAATATGTCCAGACTTCAACTTCTCACTACCAGATTTGAGAATCTAAATATGAATTATGATGAAAGCATTCAATACTTTCACATGAATGTTCTTGAAATAACAAATGCACCTAGTGTCTAGGCGTTGTACCCCAAATTTTGCCCCTAAGATCCCTTCATCATACCATATTGATTCAATCACAACAAGATCACATTAGGGCTTTTGGTTCTCCTCCATATCTTTAGCTTTTCTCTTTGAGGAATCATCAAGAACCTTGACTTAGTTTTATTTTGTGATCATTCATGTTTTGTTTTGACTTTCCTTTTAACTAATAAAATTCAATGTTGGTTTGTCTTACTTGTTAATAATGTAGGTAAAGGCAATGTGGCTTAGCAAGTTGATCCATGGGTTCATGAGTTTATTTCCATGCCCTAGTCAGTAAAGCTTGATAAATTCAAACTTCACCATTGATTTTTTTTAGAAGAAATGGCATGGAAAAGTTTATTTTGGTTCACCACATTTCAAATTTATCAAAATTGGTTCAAAAGTACAAGGGGTTGATTGAAGAAGTTGTCATGGTTGGACAAGACCTTGTTCCCATTGGTCACAAGTGCATATTTCTCTCAATTCTCAAGATATGAAAGTAGTTTTGGTTGTTATGAGTTCTCATTATCATCCTCAACAACTTCTATCTACGAAGAAAATTTTTTGGTACAAGAAGGCTATTTAAAATTGTCAAAGTTCCTCAAAGCATTTTCTTGATCTAGGAGCTAGGGTTTTGAACTTCCAAGAAGTATATCTTGCTCATATTTTGGTATTTTTGAGTAATTCCAAAAACATCCTTCTCTTTAAAGGGTTATTAACAAATCACTTTAAAAGTTTCAAGGAGTTTTCATGTGGAAGAAACTTGATGATGAAGAAAGGTTACGAGTCCTCCAGATGGACCCCCAATTTCCCATATGTGACTTCAAATGATCATAGCTTGGTCAATTTTTATCACCTTGAGCCCACTCTTTTACCATAATGATCTTTAGGATGTGAACTTTATTCCTTCTTTTATGTGAAAAGTGAGAAATTTAATGGAGGATTCCTTAAGGATTCAAAATATTATAGGCCATTTCATGATTTTTTGCCAACTTCAACAATTCATAACTCTCTCAATTTTTATAGATTTTGAATGGTTCAAGTTTCAAAATGTCATTCAAGAGGTCTATTTCATTTCATCTTTTTTGGTCAAGAGAAAATTCCAAGAGGAAGACCATGTTTGGATGCAAAGTATTATAGGTCACCTTTGAAGAAAAACTTGAAATATTTCTAAGTATGGAAAGTCAACCTCTTTCTGCCAACTTTGACTCATTGCAACTTTCAGCTCAAACATCCATTTGATTCCATTATTTTCCTATTGTAAAGCTTGTAGTCTCATCTTTCTAAAGCTTCAAGAATTATGCCCTAAGACCCCTTGAGCTGAGAATGCCATTGATTTGAACTTGGCAGCTTTAAACTGATGTTTCTTTAAAAGTCAGAATTTAAAATTCTTGATTTAGCTTCTAAACACATTTTTTTCTGCGTGTTTTTGCTTCTAAACATGTTTAGTGAACTTCCAGAAGTGATTAGCATATAAAAATTCGTGTTTTGGATGAGTTTTAATCAAAATAGAAGTCACACTTTTCTTGTTTGCAACTTCACACAATTTCCCTCCAAACTTCTTCATTTAACACTGTTGTACCCCAAAATTTGCCCTCTCATTTCTCAAGGATTCTCTCACAAGTTCTTCTATAACGTCAAGTTTGCAGTATTGACATATCAATTTAGGCTTGGAATTGGCACAAGGGCAAAATGGTCATTTGAATACTGAAAAGTCAAACATTGACTTTTGATCAAAATCAAGTTTCAAGAATCATATTTAATCAAGACATGTTGAAATATGAAGTTTGTTTCATCAAGAAATTCAAAAGTCAAAATTCTAAAATACTTAGAATTTCTCTAAATGTTTAAGAAATATGACAAGCTCAGAACTTATGATCAGATTATCACCATGATGCAAGCTGATTCTGGAAGAATTTCTAACACAAGAGTTTTAGATCTCAATAAGACCTAAAGTATTGCAGAACAGAACTTCTCATGGAAATGCTGGAATTTCAAGTTATAAATGTCCAAAGACACGCCCATGAAACTGAAACACTCAGCAAACTTTGGACACTTTCAAGACATATTTTGGTTAGAACTTCTGGGCCAGTTTTCACAAACGTTCAGCCAGAGTTTTCAAAAGTAATTTAAAGAAACCCTGCAAAGCGTGTTACATACTTTCAGAAAAGTATGAGAACTCCGTCAGAACATGCTAGAGCAAAAAGATTAAAGGACCAGAAGTTGGATGTTTTGTTCTAAGTTGCGCTGATGCTAAACTTCTGGCACAGATCTAAGCTATGATGCACAATCTCGTAGCGCAAGATTTCTGGTTTGATGAATCTCATCATCATTTAATTCTCACAACTACTTTTGAGTTTTTATCCAAAGGATTTCCCCACGTGTGAGATAGAAGTACCATTGTTGTCCTTGAAAAGAAAACTTTTGTACAAGTTTATGCTGGGCCCATACTTTGCTTTTGCCTCTGAGTGTACTTTTCCTTAATTCAGGCTTACAAATCCAGCTTAGGCACGACTAAAAGCTGCTAACCACCATACTTGTTTAACTTGCTTCAAGAACAAGCCAACACGCTAGCATGATATTGGTACTTTTGACTTCTCCAAGCTACAAAGTTCTTGCCTATAAATTGAACTTCATTGACAACTATGAGGGCCGGCAGAAAAATTGAAGGAGAAAAACTTTGAAACCTTGCTAAAATTTCCAGAAATCCTAAACTGCAAACACAAATAAAAAACCTGATAGTTTTTTATTCTTGTATTCAAACTCCAACTTCCCTCAAGTGTTTATTGACCAAATCAACCATTCACCATTCATAAACCAAGCTAAAGGTTGTTCCATCCTGCTGAATACATGAAGAAGTTGATCAGAATATTACAAGCAGTCAGAACCAAGCTCCAGCTCACAGAACATTTTTCAGCGACAAGGTAAGCTTATGCTAACCCTCATCATATCACTTAAGCATTGTTAGGCTTGCATGTTCAAAACACAACGTAGACATCTTGATTCTGATGCTGTACATATTCTGAGGTTTCATGTACTTTTCTGCCTAAATAGGGAGAATATCAATTCAAAATTTCCTAAGGAAATTAGGATTAGCAGATACATGCTTGTTTCTGATTTATATTCTTGATATTTTTTTGTTCTTCTGAAACCATGATGGAAACCTTCCATAATTGCTATGTTTGTGTTTTTTGTTCTGTTGAGAAATGACTAAGTTGCAGATGTTCTGATTAGCATGGAGAAAGAGGTGAAGCTCATCATCATAACTTACTTTGTGTTATATGTTTATGTTTTTGCTTCTAATACCGGATGTATAGCCACCCCAGTGGTAGAGAGTGTATGCATAATACATTAGTGTGAAGGGTCCTGAGTTCTAACCCCAGAAACACCCCTTTTTTACATTTATTTCCTGATACTTTTACCCCATTAATTGGACTAGAACTTTTAGACAATCCCTTTAATTGCTTATCAAAACATTGATCCTGGACCAAAACTTCTAGACATTCCCATCCAACAGTATTGACACTTCACTTACCCATTATCAGAATTTCTAGATGTCCAGCTACATCAGAACTTCTAGATTCTCTCAATAACCGGAACTTCTGACCTTCCAGTAATATTAGAACTTCTAGGTTGACAATTGTATCAGAACTCCTAGGATTTCCTTTATCCCCAGCAACCCTAGAACTTTAGTGTACCCGGACCTAGAACTTCTGACCATCCCCTTTTCTACTAACATTTTCCTTCTGACTTACAGCGCATCGGAGTCAGAGCTTCTTACTTCAGCAATGCGCTAATTTTGATTATGACCCCTTTTTCTCTTACTATTCTTTATCATCATTTTTATTTCCATTAATCAAAAACACCAAAAATGTTTTTATATTCACATACTTTATTTTATTTCTTTCAAAACCGAAACACTAAAAAAATATTTTCTTAAACAAAACAAGTCCATTTCATTTCTTTTACATTATTTCAATATGGTTGTATTAGATAATTAGGACTTTAAATCCCTTGCAGTCCTTGTTTGTAATTTGTACACCCCTCCCCTAAGTGATGTAATAGTGTAGTGATTTTAAATTCGGCAATTTATTGCTTTATATTCCAATGCTAGTAATTAGGGTTTTGTATGAAAAGACTAAAACCAACAAAATAACAAACTCTGATCAAAGACAAGTCAAGCATGTAAATTAATACACTTGCACACAAACACCCCTAGGGTAAATCCATTTGGTTGCCTTATAAAAATGACCATATTATACATGCGAGATATCTTAGCAAAAACAAGAAAAATACAAGATCATAGTCCCTCGATGACGCTATATATGTTGCCTTTCAAAATGATCTTAATCCCTAAATAAAATGCTAAGATATCTTGCAACATTGCTAATCATGGTTATACGATGACCCACACCCGTCCCTTTTACATCCAAAGATAGGGTTACTTACCAAATCAAGGGTAAGATAACAATGTCAAAGGAAATAGGAAATAAGCATGAAAGACTTTTTGAGTAGGTAGAATGTTCCTAGTTACTTGCTCAAATTCAAAAACCAAAACATCCTTGCTACTTTCAAAACAAACACCAACACTTTCAAAACACCTTTCAAACTTGAAAACATTTTCAATAGATCAACACTTTGTATACATTCTTACGAACGAGAATCACCATAAAGTTTGCCTAAACGATGACGCCTTTTCAAAATACTTTCGAAAAACTACACAAAGCATATTTTCAAACAAAAGCAAGTGATCTAGCAAGTAACTAAGAGCCCATGGAAAACCATGGATGAAAAGGATGCTAATACTTTCCCTTTTCATAATCTACCCCCCAAACTCAAGAAACAATACCAAAGGTCTTTCCTGTTCTTTTCAGCCTTTCCTTTTGGATAAAAGAAAAGTCGGTGGTGACTCTTGCTAACCGCAACATTTGCGATCAAACGCAAAACATCAAGTCAGTTCTCCCACTGTATCACAGAACTGGAGACTCTGCTGGGGAGATGAGATTAAAGTGGGGTTACCTTAGGGATAAATCACATTTACTTGCTTTCATTGTTTGACTTGTATGCTTTACATTATGGTTCTTTATTTGGGTTTGAATCCTCTACCCGGATTCGGGATACCTTATATGTAAGTAGCAATACGTTGTGGAAACTGTGTGGGGTATACCGACATGTTCTAAGCAATAGCTACGTTAGTGTGACATATTTGTGGGTACCGGTAGCCCTTGAGTAGTCAAGGAGAATACGGGGACGCTGAGTGATGTCATGAAGCACTAATGAACTTGAACCTTTACTTGACCAACTTGGCCCTTAGGACGTAGTGAGATGACCAACTTTGGTGTAATTCGAAGTTGGTAGACACTCGATACTACACTCATGGAGGTTTGTTTTTTTGGGATATTTCGGTCGCCATTAAAGAGGCTTGCGCTGAAACAATACCCAAGGAAACAAATCAATGATATTGAGCTCCTTAGAACCCGATTACTATTATTAGGACAGGTTTGAGCCAACTAAACTTCAAGAGGGTACTTACCTATGAGACTCCATGTAAGCCTAAACCTAAGGACTTGTTTACTTTGTTTGTATATATATACTTGTACATAATATCATAAAAATCACAACATCATACTCATATTCACTAACCATTACAAGGATATTTGGATTTATCTTGTATCTGTTTTATAGGACATGGATTCTATCCGCAGGAAAACCATTCAAGTCAATCTCGTAAGAATCCCTCCTCAACTTAAAGAGTTAGCATCAAGGGTTCCTGAGAACTCTCCATTTACTGAAAGACATGGTCACCTCTTAAACTTGGTTATCTTCAACACTAATGAAGATATGATAAAGGTGCTCTTCCAATTCTTTTTATCCTCTACACCATTGCTTCACATTTCTCGACTATCAACTTGTTCTAACTTTGGAAGAATTCTCCCAACTCTTGAGGATTCCCATTCTCAATCAACTACCCTTCAACGGTACGGAAAGAGATCCAAAACCAGAAGAGATTGCTCAAGCCTTACACTTGCGACAACCTGATGTCACAACTAATTGGGAAACAAGGAGTGGTGTCAAAGGTTTCTTAGCCAAGTTCTTATTTGAGAAAGCTCAATATTGGTGGAACTCCTTGGAATTACAAGCTTTTGTGGAAATTGTGGCCCTTCTCATCTATGGGATGGTTTTGTTTCCAAATCCTTACCAACTCATAAATGTAAACGCCGTCAAAATCTTCATGTCTCGTAACTCGGTGCCTACTTTGTTAGGAGACATCCTACATTATTTTCACTCTCGCACTATGAAAAAGAGGTATCCTCATGTGTTGCACTCCTCTCTTGGAAAGATGGTTTATTTTGCATCTCCCCCAATCTATGTTGAAAAATGAGCAAGGTTCAAGGTGGTCCCATAGGTTGATGATGCTAAGACATTCAGATGTTCATTGGTGTTCCCCATCCTTGGAGAGCGTTATTATCATCGACCGCTGTGGAGAATTCCATAATGTCCCCTTGATTGGAATTAGGGGAGGTATCACCTGCAACCCTTGCTTAGCCTTAAGACAGTTTGGTTACACCCGAAGGGATGGTCCCCATGAGATTCTTATCCAAGGAGTGGTATTTGACTACGAGAATGACGATCAAGTTTACCGCTAGAGGTTTATCCGAGCTTGGAGGATGTTGAACAAGGTGGATAGCAAGACACTAGGACACAAGAATTCCATTCCCCTTGAGCCATACCTTAAGTAGGCACGAGCTTATGCTTAAAAACTTGTGATGCCTTATCCCTCCATCTTACCAGTCATCATGGAGCTTGTAGTCGAAGGAGATGTTCCCTACACTATCCTCCATCCCAACATGCCTACCTCTATCGAAGACTTACAAAAGGGTTGGATCCAACTGAAGGAATAACGAGATACTTTCGAGGCTCGATTCTATGCTAGTGAAAAGAGGGTCTTGGAGCTTACGAAGCAGCTACAAGAAGAGCAAAGTGTGAATGCCTATCTCGCACCAAAGAGGGTGCGTTCAGTCTTTCTATCTTAGAAAGTTATTTTGTAAGCCCAAGAGGAATGATATAATCTTTCTTGTTTTGTTTAATGAAAATTAACATTTGTTTATTCTTTCATCTATACAAATTTAAATCTCATTAATACTTGAAATCATTTGCACGTACATATTCCATTCATCATAACATGACAGGTTTTCGCATAACAGGTTTCCTTATCTTTCTGCTGTTTATTTCAGCAAGATGGATCTAGAGAAAACTGTGAAAGATCTCCAAGCCCAAAATTCTTAGTTTCCAGAGACTCTACTAGCCCTAGCCAAGGGGCAACAAGATATGATGGCTTTGCTGGCTGTTAAGAAGAAGCCAAAGAAGAAAGCTCTACTAAACATGGGTAAAAGGTTCAAGGAGACAGTCCGTCAAATCCCAGTAGTAGGAGATTCATCTGAAGAGGACGAGAACCAGATTAGTGAGGTCAAGAGTAGTCAAGCTGACTGTGTCAATGATTAAGTATCTGATGATGATTATTTCAACGAGCAATATCCACCCGCTGATATCAAATACAAGTAGTTAGAAGACATATTGAAAGTTGTTGAAATCCAGGCCATCCCCGATTTAGATTTTGATGATTTGGGTTTGATCTCTGGGGTAGTTATCCCCCACAAATTCAAAATACCAGCCTTTTCAAAGTACAATGGAGTTTCTTGTCCAAAAATCCATTTGAAATCTTATGTGCGCAAGATACAGCCGTACACTGCTGATAAGAAGCTCTGGATTCACTTCTTCCCAGAGAGCTTGGCTGAAACGCAACTTGATTGGTTTTATCAGTTAGATGGTTCTCGTATCAATACTTGGGAGGATTTAGCTACCACATTCTACCATCAGTATCAGTACAATGCTGACTTGGCGCCAACAAGGGTTCAATTACAAGATATAACCATGGGAAAAATGAAGGATTTAAGGAATATGCGCAAAAGTGGAGAGACCTTGCTAGTAGGGTCCAACCGCCCTTGACTGATAGGGAGCATATCGACATGTTCATGGGTAATTTATCTGGTCCCTTCTTTAATCTGTTGGTTGGATTCTCTTCTTCTGGTTTCACCGAATTAATCTTAACCGGTGAAAGAGTTAAAAGTGGCATAAAAATTGGGAAGATCTATGTGGCGTCTACCTCCACTTCCAATCCTATCAAGAAACCTTTTGCTGCAAAAAAGGAAGTCAATGCTGTATACGGGGAAAGGCCCCGTATCAAGAAGAATGATCATCCGTCTATAAATGTCGTCCGAATCTCCAATCCAACTCCTACTCCAAGACCATCTGCAAATCATCAATGTTTTGAAACTCCAAGAAGATAATTTACGAGGTTAGGCATGTCACTGTCTCAAGACCTTCAACATTTGCTCAAGGCTAATTTAGTGACATTGCGCGATCCTCCCGCCAACCCTGACACCTCGTCACCAAAGTATAATTCGAACGCTAAGTGTGCTTACCATTCCAACAGCCCCGAGCACGAGACTGACCAGTGTTGGGCCTTGAAGAATAAAATCCAGGATTTAATTGATAACAAGACTATTAAGTTTGATCCTCTTCCAACACTGAATGTAATTATCGCTCTGATGCCAAAGCATGACAAGAGTGTTAATGCCATTGAGGATACAATTTTTGTTGCCTCTGTTGAAGAGCTGACTACTCTGTTGAATACCATAAAAAAGAACCTGTTGAAGGCTGGGATTTTCCCGGGCTGTGTAAAAGACTGTGTGTGTTGTACAAGACAACACAATGGATGTGAAAGGCTTAAGAAAGGAATACAACTCCTGATGGATAGCCACGAAATTCTATTCGAGAATACCCCGCTTGCCAAAAGTTTGATTAACAAATGTGAAGACCTCTCCATTATTACCATCTCAAACAATCCTTTTAGGATCACCTCCAAAGGTCCTATTAGGATTTCAAACAAACCCACTGTTGCTCCCTTAATAATTACCAATCTCGGGCCGATTCCCTATTCTTTAAATACGACAGTACCATGGAATTATGGTGCTGAGGTGTTCTATCATGGGATTAAACAAGATGTCTGGATCGAAGAAGAAAAAGATGACAATGTTGGCAACATAGCTGGCTCAAGCAAGGTAACTAGAACTGGGAGAATATTTTCACCCAATATCTCACCACCAGTTGTTACAAAGACACCCATCCGTATTACTGCTGCCAAGCCAAGTACTGATGCAAGAGGGAAGGAGAAGATCGTTGATCCTGATGTGATTGAAGTACCCGTAAAGGATGGAGAGCCCTCCGCTCGCGAAATGGGCAAGATCTTAAAGATCATAAGAAGAAGCGACTTCAAGATTGTAGAACAGTTGGGGAAAACCCCTGCTAAGATTTCAATGTTATCATTGCTGCTTTGCTGCGATGCCCATGCTTGGACATTAATCAAATTCCTGAAAAAAGCTCATGTCCCCTATGAGACAACAATGGACAAATTTAAGAATTGCGTGGCTAGCATGACAGCTGAGAATGTCTTGGGATTTTCAGATGCTGATTTAACACCTCTTGGGAAGAATCACAATAAAGCTCTACATGTTTTCGTCAAGTGCAAGGGGACTACCTTAGCACATGTGCTAGTCGACACTGGTTCTTCTCTGAATGTATTACCCAAGGGGGCATTAGACCGTCTTGACTGTGAAGATTTAGTCTTGAAGCCAAGTGATATCATTGTAAGGGCGTTTGATGGATCAAAGAGGAATGTTCATGGGGAAGTAGATCTTCCGATCTAAGTGGGCTCCCAAACCTTCAACTCCACCTTCTATATTATAAATATTCGTCCTGCCTATTCTTTTCTGTTAGGTTGCCCGTGGATCCATAAAGCTGGGGCAGTGACCTCAACTCTCCACCAGAAACTCAAATATCCAGTCAAGGGAAGAATAGTCACCGCATATGGAGAAGAAGAGTTTATGGTAAGTCACCTTAACTCGTTCAAGTACGTATAGATAGATGGAGAATTCGTTGAATCCCCATGTCAAGCCTTTGAAGTCATGCCACCGATGATTGCTGCTACCAAATGTTCTTCTGATGAGTCTAAACTTGTTAAGGCCACGCCAAAGATGGTTTAAGTCAAGGATGCCCGTGCGGCAATTGAAGAAGGAAACTGTGATACTTGGGGAAAACTCCTTGATATCCCATTTAAAGCGGACAAGTTTGGTTTGGGCTTCACCGTCAAAGCTCAGAAGGAAGTGAGGCGTGCTCGTGTTGGAAAGCCACCTCTCTGCATTAGAAGCCATGAAGTCAACACCATGGGTGATTCTGATGAAGAAGCCGCATTTGAAGATTGGGTGTATCCAACTACAATGGAGCTGAAGAATTGGCATGCAAAGGACTTTGTGCCCATATCCTTCATTGAGGAGTAATCTACTTGTTATTTCTTTTCTTTCAATTCAAGAACATGTTGTCTGTAATATTTTTGCAATGACTTTTCAGCCATATGCCTGGCCCGGGGCACTATGGTCCATCTGTCAAGGGTTTTATTTATGTTCATCTAATCATATGATCATTCAGTATATTATACTCTTTGGCATTCAAATATTTGTGCTCATTGTCTTTCCTTTCTCTCCAATACATTTTTCAAAAAAATAAGCCATGTATCTTACATGCATACACACACACTCTTGCAGGTCCACATCCACTCTAGATCCTATTGCCAATGACTCTACTATTGTCGAATATGACTTTGAATGTCCTACAACCAAGATGAAGATGAAGGCGAGGAATATTGTGCATACCAGGAGAACTAGCCATATTTCTATTACAAGAGGAAAAAGCTATTCAATGGCACAAAGAGTCAGTTGAAGTTATCACACTGGGTACTGAGTTAGATAAGAAGGAAATCAAGATCCGCGCTAATTTGGAAAGCAGTGTCAAGAGCAGGTTGGTTCAGATGTTGCATGATTATGTGGAAGTATTTGCTTGGTCTTATGAAGATATGTCTGGGTTGGATACCGACATCGTAGTCCAACGTCTACTGACAAAAGAAGACTGCCCTCCCGTCAAACAAAAGGTTCGTCGCATGAGGCCTGATATGTCTGAAAATATCAAAGTTGAGGTGATGAAACAATTTGATGCAGGATTCTTAGTTGTGACATCCTATCCCCAATGGGTTTCCAATGTGGTACCGATGCGGAAAAAGGACGAGAAAGTTCGCATGTGCGTAGACTATAGGGATCTGAATAGGGCAAGCCCCAAGGATGACTTCCCTCTATCACACATTGACGTCTTAGTTGATAATGCTGCTCATCATAAAGTCTTCTCTTTCATGGATGGTTTCTCAGGCTATAATCAAATAAGGATGGCTCCCAAAGACATGGAGAAGACTACATTCATTATGCAATGGGACACCTTTTTCTACAAGGTCATGCCGTTCAGATTGAAGAATGCAGGGGCAACATATCAAAGAGCTATGGTAGCTTTGTTTCATGACATGATACATCATGAAATAGGGGTCTATGTGGACGATATGATCACCATATCATAAACTGAAGAGGAACATCTTGGTCACCTGTACAAACTATTCGAAAGGCTGAAAAAGTACAAGTTGAGGTTAAACCCTAACAAGTGTACGTTCAGAGTACGATCTGGAAAGCTTCTAGGTCTTGTTGTCAGCAATAAAGGCATTGAAGTTGATCCTGCCAAGGTAAAGGCCATCCAAGAAATTCCAGTCCCACATTCTGAAAAGGAAGTTAGAGGATTCCTGGTTCGTCTCAATTACATTAACCGTTTCATATCTCACTTGATTGCTACTTGTGAGCTAATCTTCAAGCTTTTGAAGAAAGATCATGTACTCAGATGGAATGATGAATGCCAAGCTGCCTTCGACAAAATCAAAGAATATCTACAAAAGCCTCATATTCTCATGCCTCCAGTTGAAGGAAGACCCTTGATCATGTACTTGATAATATTAGAGAACTCTATAGGGTGTGTTTTGGGCCAACATGACGAGTCTAGCCGAAAAGAGCATGCTATTTATTACCTGAGCAAAAAGTTTACCGACTGTGAAACCAGATATTCACTGCTCGAGAAAACTTGCTGTGCTCTGGCATGGGATGTTCGCCGGCTAAGACAGTATATGTTGACTCATACCACTCTGTTAATTTCTAAAATGGACCCAATCAAGTACATTTTCGAGAAACCTGCCCTTTCCGGTCAGATAGCCAGATGGAAAATGATCTTGACTGAGTACGACATTCAATACACGACTCAGAAGGCCATCAAAGGAAGTGTACTAGTAGATCATTTGGCCCATCAAGCTGTGGTTGATTATCAGTCAATGAACTTCGACTTCCCTGATGAGAATATCGTGCTGGTAATCGATTGCGCGAGACTTGGACCGTATGATGGACCAGAACGAAGATCCCGATGGACTATGGTATTCAATGGGGCTTCCAACGCCTTAGGTAACAGAATTGGTGCTGTAATCATCTCTCCTGGAGGTTACCACACTCCATTCACTGCCAGATTATGCTTCGATTGCACGAATAATATGGCCGAGTACGAAGCGTGTATTTTGGGTCTGAAAGTTGCTATTGATTTGAGGATCAAACATTTGAATGTGTTTGGAGATTCCACTCTAGTGATCGGCCAAGTAAAAGGAGATTTGGACACTTCACACTAATCTAATCCCTTACAAGGAACTTGTGCTATCCCTAATTCCTTACTTTGAAGAGATCAATTTTGAGCACTTCCCTAGGGAAGAAAATCAGTTGGCTGACTGTGATACGGTGGGAGAGAACTAACTGTTTTTGGAATGCTGGTTCGCGTTTTGCGTTTGTTTCGCAAAATGTCGCGGTAAGCAAGAGTCGCCACCGTCTTTTATTTTATCCAACAAGGAAAGGAAAAAAGCACAGAAAAATTCCTTTTTCGAGATGTTTCTCGGGTCCGGGGGGTAGATTATAGAAAGGGAAGGTGTTAGCACCCTTTCTATCCGTGGTTATCCACGGGCTCTTAGGTACTTGCTCAAAGTGTTTTCAAAAAATTTCTTTTCTTTGTGTTTGTGAGTTTGAAAGAAGTTTTTGTTTGAAAGGAGTGTAAGTGCGAAAAGTTTGGTTTTGTTTTAAAAGGAGCAAGTACTTAAGAACCATCCACCTACTCGAAAAAGGAATCAATCCGTGCTAATGTCCTTTAGACAATGCTATCCTACTATTGATGAGTAGGTAGCACCGTCGTTGGAGTTTTAGGGTCAATTCGATTAAGGGACGTGTGGTCACTAAAGCAACGTTAGGACGCCTTAGCGGTAACCCTAATGTCTTAGATCATTTTTCCGAGGCAACCGTTACAAGGCAACTATGATCTTTAGACAAGAGGGAGACCTATAAAACTTCCTATTCTCAATGACCACGTTCAAAGGCAACCACGTGAGGTGTACCCTAAGAGTGCGCACGTGCAGGTGTGTTGTTTCGGTTAATTTTATCTTTATACATGTCATGGGTGAGCTATGTTGATTTTAAGTTCAAACATTTGATCTTGTCATGCATTTCCTATTTATCAAACATCTAACAATTTATAGTTTGCGGAAATTAAATTGCGGAAATTAAATCTAACTATTACAAGGCGTCGGGTATTTACATCGCCAAAAACAACCCTTGAAATTAAATTGCGGAAAGTAAATAAAGCGATAAAAAATATTAAAGGTCCTATTTAAAGCTATTACATCCCGGAAGCAAGTACAACAATATGATAAATGGATCGTGCGCAAAAAATTAAATCGAATGCATTTTTTAGGGTTTTGACCCTTTTATTGAAAGAAAGCATTTTTTGGTTATCTTTGAATTAAAAGAAATTAAATTAAGTTAACAATTAAATTAAATTAAATTAATTAATTAAAAAATATATTTTTGGATTTTTAAGTATTTAAAGAAATAAAATAAATTTGATTTAAAGTTAGTAAAACCTAATTATTTACATTGATTTTAAATATTGCAAAAAATATTAAAAGTTAAACCTAATTAAACTAAATTAATTAAATTAGTATTTATTTACAAAAATAAAATTCTGAATTTAAATTTAATAAATAAAATATATTTTTTGGTTTTTGATTTTATGAGGAAAAAAATTTAATTGGTTAGTGATAATAAAAATAATAATTAACAAAACAAATAAATAAATAAAAAGAAGAAAGAAATAACCAAGGGGTGTTGAGCCTGATTTGGGGGTGAAATCAGCATTTTTGAGGCCCAAACGTGCAAGCCTGTATTGACTTTCCCAGATTCTCTATGGTATGTTGACTTGGGAGTATGATGTACCTCTCATCTGGACCATCAGATTTGTCTTGGAGGCCATCTGGTAGATGATATTTGAAGGAGTATGATGGTCCACACTTGTTGAAGCGCATTGGATTTCCTGGAGAAAAATAACAATATGCAAATATGGTGGACCTGGGATTCGAACCCAGGTCCTGTTAGTTACCAAGCACACGCATTGCCACTGAACCAACGCCTTTCAATCGTTAGTGGATTAGGTATTAATTATAATATGGGAAAACAACTATTATGCCTGAAATAAAAAAAATAAGCGCGAAATATTTGAACCAACGAATGGGGAAGGGGCACGTAATCATCTTCTTCGCCCAACCCTGGTTATTTACCTGCGGATTTTTATCTACAACTAAATCCATGGGTTCATCCTAAAATGAGCTCTAAGCCATAAAAATGCAAACCAAGACCATAGTCATGATCGTCTTCCTCTCCTGATTTCATCTATGTCCATCATTTGCCTTGATTTCACCTGTAGTAAAAATGCCCAAAAACGAATACCAAGAACCCTAAAATCGGTTAGGGGGTTACAAGCTATAAAAACACAATCAAATATTACAGAAAGTTTCAAAATCATTCAAGAATCACGAATATGTCAATGTTTTATCAAGAAAATGCCAGAATAAGAGGATGCGTTTTCGAGTACAGGGGCGTTTTTCAGGAGACTTACAGCGCGATTCAGGGATGGAGAGAGCTTGCTTTTGATTCCTTCTCACTCAGTGGATGTCTAGCAATTGAATAACGTTGAGTTTTGGCCTTGAAAACACCTCTAAGTACGTTTTCAGATTCAAGTTTTTTCAAGTTTTTTTCAAGTTTTGCTTTTCTGATTTTGCAGCCTCTCCGTCTTGAAACTCGTGCCTTTAGCTTGTATAAGTATAATGGAATGAATTAGGTCAAGTTTTGGGCTTTGAATCCTTATGCATTGATGATTTAGGATTTGATTTGATCCTCCATGAAAAAGCTTCCAAATTTGTCCAAAAATCAATATTTTGTTCATGACATGGCTTGATACGGATTTGATCATGTCCATAATGATATTTAAGGCATGTATCAATAAAAAAGATACCAAGTTATCAATATTTAGATTTTATTTGGATTTAAATTGATTCAAAATGAATTAATTCAATAAAAATCAAATAAAATATCAAAAATAATGAATGGACATAGGATTGAAGATAGGACACGTGTGTAGTGTGACAAGATCAAATCAAGTGGAAAAAAGTGGGCCTATTTGACAAAATTTGAAGTTTTGGGGATAATTGACTTTTGGCAATTTTGGAAAAGTGTCCACCTTCAACAATGCATAACTTCTTCAATTTTGAACTTTTGGAGGTGTTCTTGGACTTTTTAGAAATCTTGAGATGTCCTCTAACCAACCCTTTTTGTCTCATCTCATTTTGATATTATATTCTCAAGTTATAAGCTTTGGAAAAAAAGGTGTTTTTGTTGACTTTCAAAAATGACCTATAATGTCCAAATTTGTAACTTTTTGTGAGTGCATTTCTTGATCTTGGGGTATGAATATGGATTGTAGGAAATTGCATCCTCTTAAAAATGAGCTTTGGATGGGTCATTTCTCGTAAATTATGAGAAAGTTATGTTGGTCAAAGTTGAGTTGACTTTTCCAACAAAACCCTAATTTAGCAACTTTTGAATCTTGATGAATTTTGAGCAATCCTTGATGAATCATGATCAACCCTTGATCAAATGATGAATTATCCTTCAAAATGAGAATGTTGACAAAAAATCTTAAGGTTTGACTGTTTATAGGTCACAATTGACTTTTGCCCTAGCACAGTCGATTTTTGGACCTCTTGAGCAATTGACTGAACAAACTTCCTATGCAAGGCTTGGAATTTGACATGGATGACCTTGTGAGAATATTATGACATTGGGGAGCACTTGAGGTCATTTGGATGCAAGGACCTTGATGCAACACAAAACCCTAGTTTGAGTTTGACTGCCTTAGGAGATGATTTGACTGTCCAACTCTTGAGCACTCTTGAGCCACTTGGAGATTCTTCTTGCAATGTCTTGGGAAATATGAAAGGGCAAATTTTGGGGTACAACAGTTGCCCCTGTTCAATTTTCTTAAACCTGAGGATATAGATTGGCTTTCGGGTCTTTCGTGATCCGAAGGTGTAAGATGATTGAACACTAGAGTGCCCAGAAATTTGGACTCGCATGATGTAGTATCAGCCTTGTGATGTCGGGAATGGGCTTACAGATGCCATTTGGAGATTGTTGATAGGTGATCTAAACTTCAACTGGAATACGAATCAGGGAGATCTTATCGGTGATCTGACTGAACCGGAGGAGGTCTTGGATTGACTTTGACGGGATCGACATCAGAAAAATCTTTAGGAATCGATTTAACTGGACCAGAGGAGGTTTTGTCTTCTTTGACTGGATTGGCATCAGAAAAATCTTTAGGAATTGATTTAACTAGACCAGAGGAGGTTTTTTCTTCTTTGACTAGATTGGCATCAGAAAAATCTTTAGGAATCGATTTAGCTGGATCAGAGGAGGTTTTGTCTTCTTTGACTGGGTTGGCATCAGAAAAATCTTTAGGATCGATTTAACTGGACCAGAGAAGGCCTTTGACTGGATCGGCATCAGAAAAATCTTTAGGAATCGATTTAACTGGACCAGACAAGGTCTTGGAATAACTTCAACTGGATCGGCATCAGAAAAATCTTTAGGAATCGATTTAACTAGACCAGGCAAGGTCTTGGGATAACTTCAACTAGATCAGCATCAGCAAAATCTTTAGGAATCGATTTAGCTGGACCAGAGGAGGTCTTGTCTTCTTTGACTGAATTGGCATCAGAAAAATCTTTAGGAATCGATTTAACTAGACCAGAGGAGGTTTTGTCTTCTTTGACTGGGTTGGCATCAGAAAAATCTTTAAGAATCGATTTTACTGGACCAGAGAAGGCCTTTGACTGGATCGGCATCAGAAAAATCTTTAGGAATCGATTTAACTGGACCAGGTAAGGTCTTGGAATAACTTCAACTGGATCGACATCAGGAAAATCTTTAGGAATCAATTTTATTGGACCAGAGGAGGTCTTGTCTCTTTTGACTGGATTGGCATCAGAAAAATCTTTCGGAATCGATTTTACTGGACCAGAGGAGGTCTTGTCTCTTTTGACTGGATTGGAATCAGAAAAATCTTTAGGAATCGATTTAACTGGTCTTGTCTTCTTTGACTGGATTAGCATCAGAAAAATCTTTAGGAATCGATTTAACTGGTCTTGTCTTCTTTGACTGGATTATCATTAGAAAAATCTTTAGGAATCGATTTAACTGGTCTTGTCTTCTTTTGGTGAGAACCTTAACTGTATCTTTCCTGAAAGGCAAAGGTCACTCATATGTAATGCATGATATGGATCAAGCAATGATGTTCTTAACATAAATGAGATTGTATGGTATGATGCGTATATGCATGTATCATGATGTATGAAAATGTAATGTTTTAGCTAGGGAAAGTAAATCCCGGAGCTGCTGGAGAATAGAGTTGAACTCTTCGTTTCCGCTGGGATGGTGAACGAAGGTGATAAACCTGCAGGAGAAGAGAACTCCATTGGGGAATAAACTGATGAGGAGATTGCTCTGTGGGGTAGAGATGCTCTGCTGAGGATTCCACTGATAAGCTCCGCTGAGGATGGATTATCGTTGCTGGTGATGCTGAATCTGTTGAGGGATTGAATTCCTGTTCGTGAAAGGAAAGAGCTTTGCTGGGGAATGATCTTTTAGTTGAAATTTGCTGGGGATAAACTGTTAGGATTTTGTGGGGAGACTCTTCTGAATTCTGCTAGGAATGATCCTTTGAACTTAGCTGGGGAGATTTATTGTTTGTACTCCGCTGGGGATAAACTTCCAGAGTCTACTGGGGATGATGATTTAACTCTGTTGGGGAAGCTTTTTAGACCATGCTGGGAAAATATTGACTCCACTGGGACATCTTGTATTCTGCCGGGGAACATTCTTATACTCCATTGGGGAATATTAAGACTGTCGGGGATATCGAGCCTTTTTAGGGCTGATGGTAGATAAACTCTGCTTGGGAAGAGCATTGCTGATTCGTTTATAGTTGCAAGTCTCAGCTGGGAGAGCCATTATTACTGTATTATTCTGCAGGGAGTGAAAGTATCTTAGCCATATTCTTCAGCTGAATATACCTTGTACCTGGTGGACAGAGCAACTGTACAGTTTAGACAATTCTTATTGCCCCTGTTTCTGATATTACCCGTAATCGTCTTTTGTTTCGCATGTAAATATTTATGAGCATCAATTAATGTCAAATGCATATATCAAAAATGAACATTGGACGTTCTTTGCAAAACAAAACAGATAAAGGAAAAAACAGTTTGAAATTTCTTTGAAAATGAATTGTATTGATTTTGAAGTTTGGCCTGTAAATAGGCATTTTTGTACAAGAGGTTGACGTCCTAGTAAGAGAACGCCACCGAACAGATAGAATTTACACAATTTGTGAAAAACTAAACAAAACAGCTATGTGAATGATCCCACTGGGTTCCAACTCTGCTATTGCCTTTATGTCCTCGAGCATCTCATCACTTTGCTACTGGTTGAAGATGAATCAGATTGATTAGTGCCGTCTGAGCTTGGTAGTCGATACCGAAGTCTGGATGCAAGGTGATCCAATGAGACATAGTGTTACACTTTGATCCCTAACTTTTGCCTGGACCGCCCTTTCGGGTTTTCAGTCCACCGGGATACCCTTTTTTGCCCAAGCCGCCTTTTCAGGTTTTCGACTTGCCGGATGTACAAATGTTTTTCATTTTCATCCCTTATTTTTGCCCGAACCCTTTTGGTTCGCCGGGAAGCCCTTATTTTTGCCTAGGCCAGTCAACCATGCGGGTCTTTGATTATGCGTAGTATCTTTTCACTATGTCTGTATTGACGGGGTGAGGAAGGTCGTCACCATCCATGGCGGTTAGAATCATAGCTCCTCCTAAGAAAATGTTCTTAACCACAAATGGCCCTTCCTAAGTAGGGGTCCATTTGCCCCTGGGATCACCTTGAGGTAAGATAATGCGCTTGATTACCAGATCCCCAACTTGATACTCTTGTCGTCTAACTTTCTTGTTAAATGCCTTGATCATTCGTTTTTGGTACGTCTGACCATGACAAATAGTAGTGAGTCTCTTTTCGTCGATTAGGTTCACCTGATCAAGTCGGGTCTGGATCCAGTCATCTTCACTCAAACCTGCATCTTTCATGATTCGGAGAGACGGTATCTGAACTTCAATGGGCAAGACTGCCTCCATGCCATATACCAAGGAATAGGGTGTTGCCCCTGTTGACGTCCGCACTGAGGTACGGTACCCATAGAGAGAAAATGGTAACATCTCGTGCCAATCTTTGTATGTCACTGTCATCTTCTGCACAATCTTCTTAATGTTCTTGCTAGCCGCTTCTACAGCCCCATTCATCTTCGGCCGATAGGGAGAAGAGTTATGATGTTGTATCTTGAATTGCTCACAGAGCTCGGTGATCATCTTGTTGTTGAGATTGGTACCATTGTCCGTAATGATCCTTTCAGGTATACCGTATCGACATATCAGATTGTGCCGAATAAACCATGCCACGGCGTTCTTGATTACAGTAGCAAAGGAAGCTGCTTCAACCCACTTTTTAAAATAATCAATTGCTACCAAGATGAAACGATGCCCGTTGGATGCAGTAGGTCTGATCTCGCCGATCATATCAATGCCCCACATTGCAAAAGGCCAAGGTGCCGTCAAGACGTTCAGAGGTACTGGAGGTATGTGCACCTTATCAGCATAAACTTAGCACTTGTGACATGTCCAAGAATGCTGATAACAGTCGGCTTCCATTATGGACCAATAATATTCTGCCCGAAGGATTTTCTTTGCCATGGTGTGTCCACTGGAATGAGTTCCGAAAGTACCTTCATGTAACTCCGTCATGATCCTTTCTGCTTCATTCTTATCCACACAACGCAGTAAGGTCAAATCATGGTTACGCTTGTAAAGAATGTCATTGCTGATGAAGAACTTCACCGCGAACCTCCTCAGAAACTTCTTATCATTAACAGATGCACCCTCGGGGTACTCCTGAGTTTCAAGATACCTTTTCACCTTATGATACCAGGGCTTTTCTGCTACCTCTTCAGTCTCGATATCACAATAATGTGCAGGTTCTTTCAATCTTTCAATGATGATCCGGGGAGCCTCATTGTCCCAATTGACTTTGAACATAAAGACATCGTAGCTAACGCGTCCGCCAACTGATTCTCCTCTCTATGGAAGTGTTTAAAGGTTATTTCTTCGAGGTGGGGAAGCAACGTCAACATATACTCCTTGTAAGGAATGAGATTTGGGTGTTTCGTATCCCACTCGCCTTTGATCTGACTGATCACGAGAGCGAAATCTCCGAAGACACTTAGAAACTTAATCCTTAGGTCAATTGCTGCTCGAAGACCCATGATGCACGCTTCATACTCCGCCATGTTGTTGGTGCAGTTGAAACATAGTCGTGCGGTAAATGGAGTATGAGAGCCTTTAGGAGATATGATCACGGTGCCAATGCCGTTACCCAAAGCGTTTGAAGCTCCATCAAAATACATAGACCATCGGGATCCTTCCTCAGGTCCTTCATCTGGTCCAGGTGTCTCAGAATCAGTTACCAACATGATATTCTCGTCCGGGAATTCAAAGTTCATAGACTGGTAATCATCCACCGCTTGATGTGCCAAATGGTATGCCAGCACACTTCCCTTGATTGCCTTTTGGGTCGTATACTAGATGTCATACTCAGTCAAGATCATCTGCCATCTTGCTATTCTTCCGGACAAGTCAGGCTTTTCGAAGATATACTTGATTGGATCCATCTTTGATATCAACAGAGTAGTGTGAGTCAACATATACTGTCTCAGCCGGCGAGCAGCCCATGCCAAAGCGCATCAAGTTTTCTCGGGCAACGAGTATCGAGTCTCGCAGTCGGTAAACTTTTTGCTAAGGTAATAAATAGCATGCTCTTTTCGGCCAGACTCGTCATGCTGACCCAGCACACACCCCATTGAGTTATCGAGTACTGTTAAGCATAAGATCAATGGTCTCCCTACAACTGGAGGCATCAGAATGGGTGGCTCCTGGAGATACTCTTTGATCCTTTCGAAAGCGGTCTGGAATTCATCGTTCCAATGTATGACTTGATCTTTCTTCAGCAGCTTGAAGATTGGCTCACAAGTAGCCGTCAGGTGCGAGATGAATCGGGCAATGTAGTTCAGTCGTCCCATAAAGCCTCTGACTTCTTTCTCTGTTCTGGGTGCGGGCATCTCTTGTATAGCTTTTACTTTTGCAGGGTCCACTTGAATACCTTTGTCTCTTACGACGAAACCCAGTAGCTTACTAGATCTCACCCCGAAGGTGCACTTGTTTGGGTTTAATCTCAGCTTGTACAACTTCAGCCTGTCAAACAGCTTCTGCAGATGGTCAAGGTGTTCTTCCTCAGTTTGGGACCTTGCAATCATATCGTTGACGTATACTTCAATCTCATGATGGATCATGTCATGAAACAAAGCAACCATGGCACGTTGATACGTTGCCCCAGCATTTTTCAGTCCAAAAGGCATGACCTTGTAGCAAAAGGTACCCCACTGAGTAACAAAGGTTGTCTTCTCCATGTCTTCGGGGGCCATTTTAATCTGATTATAACTGGAGAAACCATCCATAAAGGAGAATACCTTGTGGTGAGTGGTTTTGTCAACCAGAACGTCAATATGAGGTAGAGGGAAGTCATCCTTGGGGCTTTCCCTGTTCAGATCCCTGTAGTCAACACACATTCGAACCTTACCATCCTTCTTCGGCACAGGAACCATATTGGCAACCCACTGAGGGTAAGAAGTAACTACTAGAAAACCGGTGTCAAACTGTTTCATAACTTCAGCCTTGATTTTCTCGGACATCTCTGGGCGCATTCGACGGACCTTCTATTTTACTGGAGGACAGTCTTCCTTGGTAGGCAGGCGGTGAACCATAATATCAGTATCCAACCCTAGCATATCTTCATAAGACCATGCGGAGATCTCAACGTAGTCATGCAGCATCTGAACCAACCGTTGTTTCACACTAAGCTCCAGATTTTCACCGATCTTGACTTCCTTCTTGTCTATCTCAGTACCCAGATTCATTGATTCCACCGGCTCTTCGTGTGGCTGAATGACCCTCTCTTCCTGAAGTAGAAGTCTTGCAAGTTCACCAGGAACTTCGCAATCATCTTCACCTTCGTCTTCGGCTAAGTTGATTGGATTTTCGAAGTCATAACTGGCAGTAGCAGATTCGTTACCAGTGAGATCCAGAGTGGATGTAGACCTGTATACGTGAGTGTGTGTAAAATAGCTGTTTTGCAATATATAATAAAGAAAAACAAGGAGTGCAAAATTTGAAATGCAAGAACGTCCAATGCTTTTATTAATGATATATGAAAATGACACACATAAAGCCCTCACAAATGAAGCCACGGTGTCCCGGGTAAGACATCGGGCCATAAAGTTTAAAAACATTGTCTGTTACATATTCAAAACAAAAAGTTTCATTACTGGGTAACAAAAGTAATAGGGATTAAGTCCTTTGCTGTCCAGTTTCTTGGTCCACCATCGGTCGTAGGATAGATCCAGCTGTCGAATTCAGACTCTTTTACATCGTCTTCAATGGCATTCACTCCCGAGTTGCTGATGAACACGAGAAGTCTTCCGATTCGTGCATTCCGAACAGCCCTTTGAGCTTCTGCAGTGAAACCCAAACCAAACTTGTTAGTCTTCTGTGTAAAATCAGGGAGTTGTCCCCAATTCGCACACCCACCTTTCTCAACAACAGCCCGGGCATCCTTAAAGGAAGCCATCTTCATAGGAGAATCTTCAACAACAGTCTCAGCTGACGCAAGTGTCTGGGGAGCCTCTTCAAAATGCTGAAATGGGGTCTCAATGAACTCCCCATCCATTTCTACGTATCAGAAAGAGTTGAGGTGGCTAACCATGTACTCCTCCTCTCCTTGTACTGTCACAATCTTCCCTTTGATCGGGTACTTCAGCTTCTGGTGGAGCGTTGAGGTTACGGCCCCAGCTTTGTGGATCCATGGACGACCCAACAAACAAGAATAAGATGGCCGAATGTCCATCACATAGAATGTAGAATTGAAAACCTGAGAACCAACCTTGATCGGGATATCAACTTCTCCGTGTACCATTCTCTTAGACCCATCAAAGGCCCTGACAACAATGTTGCTTGGCTTCAGCTCCAACCCTTCATAGTCCAACCGGTCTAGAGCTTTCTTAGGAAAGACGTTCAATGAGGAACCAGTCTCCACCAATACATGAGCAAGAGTAGTGCCCCTGCATTCAATGGAGACATGCAAGGCATCATTGTGATTCTTCCCCTTAGCAGTCAAATCGGTGTCAGAGAAACCCAACCCATTATCAGCAGTCAAATTAGCCATGCAATCTGTAAACTGATCAGCTGATGTTTCTTGTGGTACATGGGTAGTCTTCAAAAAGGTAATCAGAGCCTTGGCATGAGCCTCCGAGCATAACAAAAGTGACAACATAGAAATCTTGGACGGGGTTTGCCCCAGCTGTTCAACTACATTGTAGTCACTCTTTTTGATGATCTTTAGGATCTCTTCCATCTCTTTCTTAGAAGCTTCAACAGTAATCGTCTTCAGTGCCTCCGTCTGGGCAGGCACATCAGTGGTGATCCCTTTGACCCGAGTGTCATATGACTCGGCGACAGGGGTAAGAATAGGAACTTGAACAGGAATAGTAGCAGGTACACTGGCAGGTGTAATAACAATAGGTTTTCGGGCAGTTGACAGAGAGATATCAGGTGAGAAAAGTCTTCCGTTGCGGGTGACTTTAGCAGGTCCAACAATATTGCTGACGTCAGTATCAACATCCAACTTTTGCTTAACTCCATGAAAATAAACATCAGCCCCATAGTGCCAAGGGATAGCTTTATCAGAGGTATAGAGGATGGGCCCCGGAACAGTGATGATCACAGGTGCGATTCTTGGAACGGATGTAATTCGAACAGTCTTCCTCGAGGGAGCCTTGGAAGAATTGTCGAAAATGGTAATGATGGAAACTTCTTCAGTAGGAACTGAGGGAACAACAGTCTTCTCAAACAGGATCTCTTTACTATCCATCAAGCGTTGGACACCTGATTTCAAGAGATGGCAACCGGTAGGTAAAACAGAACACATACGACAATCTTCGTCACAGCCCAGAAATAAACCGGCTAGCAAAAGGTTCTTCTTTACAGTCATCAAAGGGGCAGCAATATCTTTCACAGAAACCACAAACGAATCTTCTTATATAGCATTTACTCCATGCTTGGGCATAGGAGCAGTCACAACATTAGGTCTTTCGGGCGTCTCGAACTCAATCTCCTTCGCATCAATTAAGTCCTGTATCTTATTCTTCAAAGTCCAACAATCATCTGTATTATGCCCTGGGCTAGCAGAGTGATAAGCACAACGGGCATTAGGGTTATACTTCGGTGATGTTGTATTTGGATTCTTCGGAGCTTCCTTTGGAATCACCAGATTGGTTTTCAGTAACTGTGGCAGAATCTGAGATAAGGTCATGTTGATACGGGTGAATTTCCTTCGAGGTCTCTCTTCCTTTTGTTGATTGTTGTACTGAGGAGTACAAGCAGGTTTTGAAATAACAACCGTATTAATAGCTTGGCGATGTTCAGGTCTATTCTGTCTTTTCGAACTGTAGACAGTACTAGACTCTTTCTTAAAGGGCTTCTTCTTGGTGCTTGATGAGGCACCCTTCTATATCTTACCAGCCTTAATACCAGCCTCAATCCTTTCACCGGTCAAAATAAGCTCTGTAAACCCATACGAGGAGCTTCCAATCAGATGGTTGAAGAATGGACCAGACAAGGTCCCCAGAAACATGTCCACAAGCTCCCGATCAGCCAAGGGTGTTTGCACTCTTCCAGCGAGGTCCCTCCACTTCTGAGCATAATCTTTGAATCCTTCACCCGTTCCCATTGACATACCCTGGAGTTGGGTATGCGTAGGAGCGAGGTCGGAGTTGTACTGGTACTGCCTGTAGAAAGCAGTAGCCAAATCTTCCCAACTGCGGATAATGTATCCGTCTAACTGATAGAACCATTCAAGCTGAGTCACTGAGAGACTGTCTTGAAAGAAATGGATCCATAGGTTCTTATCAGCAGTGTACGGTTGAATCTTCCTTACGTATGACCAGAGGTGCAGCTTCGAACAAGAAACTCCGTCATACTTGGCAAAGGCTGGTGCCTTGAATTTGTGGGGAATCACCACCCCAGATGATAGACCTAGATCACCAAAGTCCAGACCAGGCACTTTCTGAACTTCCATAGCATTCAACCGGTCTTCCAGTTGCTTGTATCTATCCTCAACAGGAGGATACTGTTCTTCATCAAAGTCCGTCTCGTTGTCGGAGACCACAGGGCTAGGTGCCCTCCTTTCTTCTTGACTATCTTTCCCTCCAGATGAGGTGGTCAGATCAACTTTATTTTGTAGCCTGTTTCCAAACCTGTGCCATGTGTTAAACAAGATTGTCCTCTTCTTCTTCTTCTTCTTCTTCTTCTTCTTCTTCTTCTTCTTCTTCTTCTTCTTCTTCTCTTTCAGAATCAGGGTCTTCAGATCTTGTTGACGCTTAGCTAGATTCATGAACAACTTTTGGAATTGGGCATTCTGGGCTTGGAGGGCCTTGATGGCTTGCTCAGTTGAAGGTTCAGCAGACATGATGAGTGCTGAAATAAACAGCGAAGAAGATAAGAGCCCTGTAATGGGTACCTGTTATGGAGTGCATGGGATGAAATGCGTATGACATGATTTCAAAGACAATCGTGAGATTCAAATTTGTAAACCATAAAGGAAACACCCTTTATTAGATAAACTTTGGAATTCAAATTGTTCAACTGATTCCCTCAGGGTGTTACAAGAATGGAAATACTGAAAGTAAATAAAAACTGGAAAAGAAACAATCAAAGGTCAATCAGTGCTCCCATGGTCTCTTCTTGTCGGTGCGGACATAGTCATTGAGAACCCGCTCGTTCTCCAACTTCCTAGTCAACCTCTGGATCTTCTGCTCTTGCTCATTGAACTTCTCTCGGTAAGCATCCCGTTCCTCTCTCAGCTGCATCCAAGATCTCTTCAGTGCCCCAATGTCAGTGGGCATGTAAAGATGGAGGATGGTCGGAAGAACCCCCTCTTCATTAGCAACTTCGACAATGATAGGCCGGACAACTTCATATGGCATACCCAGCTTTTGGGCACGGGTATGGACCCATCTGAGATATCGCTCCATTGGAAGTGAAGTCTTTGGATCCAACTCATGTGGATCAGATCTGTGAACTCTATCCCAGGCCTTTATGAATCTGCGACGTTGTTCGTCGCTATCCCCTTGAAAATCAAAGATGATACTAGGCATTAGTAGCTCATGAGGTCCTTCTCTTCTGGCTCTCCCAAACTGACGTAAGGCTAAGCACGGATTGTAAGAAATTCCTCCATGGGTTCCTAACAGTGGAACATTGGGATACTCCCCACATCGATCAATGATAGCCTCTTCATCCATACCCTTTAGAGTCTAGATGATGTCATTATGCGAGAGAGACATAACCCTATAAGCCCAACCCATGCCTTCTTTATTTTTCAGCACTGATTTGGGAAGGTGAGAAATAAACCACCTTGCCAATAACGGAGCACAACACATCAAGGTTCCCCGCTTTCAGGCAGTACAAGTATAAAGCTGATGAAGGATGTCACCCAAGAGAGTGGGTACAGGATTGCGAGAGATGAAGATTTTCACCGCATTTACATCAATGAAGGAGTCAGAGTTCGGAAACAATACCAAGCCATATATCAGAAGAGCTAGAATATCCTCGAATGCCTTGAAGTCTAGACTATCCCAGAAATAGTTAGCCTTGCCAACCAAGAACTTAGTTAGAAAGCCCTTTGCTTCACTTCTAGTCTCCCAATTAGCCATTACCCCCTCTTTTGTCAAATGAAGGGCTGCAGCAATGTCTTCGGGCCTAAGAATATTCTCCCAACCAGTAAACGGGGTCTGCTCCAGAATGGAGATACCGAGCAAATCAGAGAACTCTTCTAGGGTGGGGACCAAATGGTAGTCCTGGAAGGTAAAGCAATGGTAAAGCGGATCATAGAATTGGACCAACACACTCATCATATGCTCGTCTAATTTGGAGGTGACCAAACTGAGAAGATAACCATGTCTCCTGAGGAAGGAAGTAGTATCAGGCATCTTTGCAATCAACTCTTTAAGCAAGGTGGGAACCTGGACAAACTTGATCCGGATGGTATTCCTACGCATAGGCATCATGATGACCTACAAAACAGAGCAAAGATGAATCCCTCCTGTCTTTGAAATAGGTTAGTCCAATGCAAGATGTATGCAATGTTATGATGTCATGATGTCAAATTCTTCCTAAGCAACATAATATTGTACAAGAGCAACCATGATTCAACTCTACTCCGATGTGTGGAAAAGAAAGAGGCAGAGGAAATCATGGAAGACATGCATGATGGTCTCTTCAGTACTCACTCAAGTGGACATACGATGGCTAAGAAAATCTTGAGAGCTGGATACTATTGGTCAACAATGGAGACTGATTGCCATCAACATTCAAGAACTTGTCACAAATGCCAAGTCTATGCTGACAAGATCCATGTGCCTCCTATCCCTCTGAATATCATGACCGCTCCGTGGCCATTTGCAATGTGGGGCATTGATATGATTGGAGAAATAAAGCCAACCGCTTCTAATGGACATTGCTTCGTTTTGGTCGCTATTGATTATTTCACCAAGTGGGTCGAAGCCGCTTCTTTTGCCTCAGTCACAAAGAATGTGGTGGCCAGATTTATCAGACACAACCTCATCTGCCGTTATGGTATCCTCGAAAGAATTATCACCGACAATGGGACTAACCTCAACAATGGTATGATTACTGAGCTTTGCATTCAGTTTAAGATCAAGCATCACAATTCTTCTTCATATAGACCAAAAATTAATGGCGTAGTTGAAGCGGCCAATAAAAATATCAAGAAGATTGTGTAGAAAATGGTGGTAACCTATAAGGATTTGCATGAGATGTTGCAGTTTGCTCTACATGGCTACCGCACTTCAGCTAGAACATCAACTAGGGTAATTCCCTTTTCCTTAGTCTATGGCATGGAAGCTGTTCTACCGGTCGAAGTTCAGATTCCCTCGCTGAGGATTATGAATGTGGTAGGCCTAGGCGAAGACAAGTGGATTCAAAGGAGATTGGATCAGCTGAACTTGATCGACGAAAAATGATTAGCTGCTGTTTGCCATGGTCAGACATACCAAAAATGGATGATCAAGGCTTTCAACAAAAAGATCAAGCCTCGAGTATATCAAGCTGGTGACTTGGTGATAAAACACATCATTCTACCACAAGGTGACCCCAGAGGAAAATGGACTCCCACCTATGAAGGGCCATTTGTTGTCAAGAGAGTGTTCTCTGGTGGTGCCATGATGTTGACTACCATGGATGGTGAAGACTTCCCACATCCTATAAACGCGGACATAGTTAAAAAATATTACGCATAAAAACCTGCTAGGTTGACACACCTAGGCAAAATAAAGGCATCCCGACAAACCAAAGGTTTGGGCAAAAATTAGGGACATATGCAAAAGATTTGTACACCCGGCAAGTTGAAAACCCGAAAGGGCGACTTGGGCAAAAAAAGGGTATCCCGGTGGGCTGAAAACCCGAAAGGGCGGTCCAGGAAAGAATTAAGGATTGAAAGCGTATGACTATGTCCCGTGGAATCACTACAGTCAATTTTATCACCAAGGTCCAATATCAATCCAATCAACTTCTATCAACAGCAAGGGACATTCGAAGACATTGGAGCAATAGTAGAATTGGAAGGCAATGAGATCGTTTCACATGGCTATTTTTTTGTTCTAAATTTTGTTTTCCTTTCGACGATTTCCTCTTACTAGGATCTCCATCTCTCTGTACAAAAAAGCCTATTCATGGGAAAAATATCAATACAGATATACTTTGAAGTGCAAATTTTTTGTCTTTGTTTTGAATGTAAATTTGTCCAATGACTAAAATCGAATGAACATATGCATATTGACATAATTAAAACTATTTGGCACATATGACCCAAGAAGTAACAGGCACCTCTTTAATGAATATGGAATACCCCCACAGAGTTATTTCATTAACTTCCTCCTCAACAAAGTTACTCACAAAGTCTCTTTGCATAGGATAATCCCCAACCAGAGTCTCATTCTCTTGGCAGCTCTCTCTCCAGTTAAGTCAAATTTTACAAGTGGAAGCCTCGTGGATCTTTTCCTAAAAAAAAACTCACCTTATCAACAAGGTTTATTTCCCGAACAAACAGCGAGATAACATAATTCCCCAGCTGAGCCTGTCTACCCCAGTTGAGTATATCTTCCCCAGCCGAGGCTATTATCCCCAAACAGAGTCTATCCTCCTCAGCTGAGTTTATCTTCTCCAGTTTGAGTTTTCCTTTAAGAATATTTCAAATCATAGGGCCATAACCCCTAATCCTCAGTAAAGTCGTCAATAAAACCTTTACTATCTCCAAAAGATACCATGAAGCATGGACCCGACCAAATATTAGTACAATTTTCAAGCTACTATAAAGCCTGGATTCGACCAGATAATAGTCAACTTCTTAAAACACTATGAAACCTGGACCCAACCAGATAATAGTTTATCTCTTCAAAGATATAGAAGAACATGGACTCAACCGGACCAAGGTTTAACTTCTTCTCCCTAGTAGAGTTTACCTTTACCCCAACAAGTTATTGTGAAGCCTGGATCCGACCAGATAATAATTCCTTTCAGATATTTATTATGAAACCTGGAATCCGACCAGATAACAACTAAATCCTCAAACAGTTGTTGTGAAACCTGGACCCGACCAGATAGCAATTGACCCCATCAACCTCAGAAATCTGCAAAGTCTGGATCCGATCAGATGACAGTTTTTCAAACAATTTATTGTGAAACCTCGAACCCGACCAGATAACAATTAACTATGATACCCAAAGAGACACTATGAAGCCTGGACTCGACCAGATAATAATGCAACTTTCCAAAAACCATGAAACCTGGACCCGACTAGATAATAGTTACCACTTCAAGTTACTGCAAAGCCTGGACCCGACCAGATAACAGTTAACTTCCGTATCCCTAACAAGTTGATGTGAAGCCTGGATCCGACCAGATAACCATTCAATTTCAAGAAAATTTCTGCAAAGCCTAGAATCCGACCAGATAACAGTTAATTCGTCTCTCCCCCCAGTAAGTTGCCGTGAAGCCTGGATCCAACCAGATAGCAGTTGACTACTTCATCCTCAGCAAATTATGAAGCCTGGATCCGATCAGATAACAGTTGACATTCAAGAGACATTCCCCAGCGAAAGCATCCTTTCAACAAAGTTTTAATATATGCATATTCTTCATCCCCAAAGGCAATCAGGGATTCAACCCCCCAGAATTTCCTCAGCGGTAGTCAGGGATTTATTTTCCGGGACAAAAACATACATCTCATATTCAAACATCATAACATGTACATACAAAATGCATTTAGCATAATACCACATCTAGAAAACATCATGCATACATTTGCATTTTACTAACTCTTTTTATCATAGGTAAAACATCAAGTTTTAGTATAAATCAATAACAGATTTGTGCTGATACTTCTTCTAGTATTTATCAACTTTCCTCTAAATGGCATCTATAAACCCATTCACAATTCATCTCCGAGTGCAAATTTCTGGGCACTCTAGTGTTCAATCATCTTTCACCTTCAAGTCACGAATGGCGGACTCGCCAATCTAACTCTTCAGGTTTAAGAAGATTAAATAGGGGCAGCTGTTGTACCCCAAAATTTTCCCTCTCATTTCTCAAGTATTCTCTCACAAGGTCTTCTATGACGTCAAGTTTGCAGTACTGACACATCAATTTAGGCTTGGAATTGGCACAAGGGCAAAATGGTCATTTGCACACTGAAAAGTCAAACTTTGACTTTTGATCAAAATCAAGTTTCAAGAATCATATTTAATCAAGACATGTTGAAATATGAAGTTTGTTTCATCAAGAAATTCAAAAGTCAAAATTCTAAAATACTTAGAATTTCTCTAAGTGTTTAAGAAATATGACAAGCTCAGAACTTATGATCAGATTATCACCATGACGTAAGCTGATTCTGGAAGAATTTATAACACAAGAGTTTTAGATCTCAATAAGACCTAAAATATTGCAGAATAAAACTTCTCTTAGAAATGCTGGAATTTCAAGTTATAAATGTCCAAAAACACGCCCGTGAAACTGAAACACTCAGCAAACTCTGGACACTTTCAAGACAAATTTTGGTTAGAACTTCTGGGCCAGTTTTCACAAATGTTCAGCTAGAGTTTGCAAATGTAATTCCAAGAAATCCAACAAAGCGTGTTACAAACTTTCAGAAAAGTCTGAGAACTCCGTCAGAACGTGCTGGAGCAAAAAGATTAAAGAATCAGAAGTTAGATGTTTTGTTCTAAGTTGCGCTGATGCTGGACTTTTGGCCCAAATCTAAGCTATGATGCACAATCTCATAGCACAAAATTTCTGGTTTGATAAATCTCATCATTATTTAATGCTCACAACCACTTTTGAGTTTTTATCCAAAGGATTTCCCCACGTGTGAGATAGAAGTACCATTGTTATCCTTGAAAAGCAAACTTTTGTACAAGTTTATGCTGGGCCCATGCTTTGCTTTTGCCTCTAAGGGTACTTTTCCTTAATTCAGGCTTGCAAATCTAGCTTAGGCACGGCTAAAAGCTGCTAACCACCATACTTGTTTAACTTGCTTCAAGAACAAGCCAGCACACTAGCATGCTGTTGGTACTTTTGACTTCTCCAAGCTACAAAGTTCATACCTATAAATTGAACTTCATTGACAACTATGAGGGCCGGCATAAAAATTGAGGGAGAAAAACTTTGAAACCTTGCTAAAATTTCCAAAAATCCTAAACTGCAAACACAAATACAAAACCTGCTAGTTTTTTATTCCTGTATTCAAACTCCAACTTCCCTCAAGTGTTTCTTGACCAAATCAACCATTCATAAACCAAGCCAAAGGCTGTTCCAGCCTGCTGAATACGTGAGGAAGTTGATCAGAATATTACAAGCAGTCAGAACCAGGCCCCAGCTTACAGAACATTTTTCAGCGACAAGGTAAGCTTCTGCTAAGCCTCGTCATATCACTTAAGAATTGTTAGGCTTTCATGTTCAAAACTCAATGTAGACATCTTGACTCTGATGTTGTACATATTCTGAGGTTTCATGTACTTTTCTGCCTAAATAGGGAGAATATCAGTTCAGAATTTCCTAAGGAAATTAGGATTAGCAGATACATGCTTGTTTCTGATTTACAGTCTTGATATTTTTTTTGTGCTTCTAAAACCACGATGTAAACCTGCCATAATTGCTATGTTTGTGTTTTCTGTTCTGTTGAGAAATGACTAAGTTGCAGATGATCTGATTAGCATGGAGAAAGAGGTAAAGCTCATCATCAGAACTTACTTTGTGTTATATATTTATGTTTTTGCTTCTAATACCGGATGTATAGCCACCCCAGTGGTAGAGAGTGTGTGCATAAGACATTAGTGTGAAGGGTCCTGAGTTATAACCCCATAAACACCCCTTTTTTACATTTATTTCCTGACACTTTTACCCCATTAATTGGACCAGAACTTCTAGATCAATCCCTTTAATTTCTTATCAAAACATTGATCCTGGACCAAAACTTCTAGACATTCCCATCCAACAACATTGACACTTCACTTACCCATTATCAGAATTTCTAGATGTCCAGCTACATCAGAACTTCTAGATTCTCTCAATAACCAGAACTTCTGACCTTCCAGTAATAATAGAACTTCTAGGTTGACAGTTGTATCAAAACTCCTAGGATTTCCTTTGTCTCCAGAAACCCTAGAACTTTAGTGTAGCCGGACCCAGAACTTCTGACCATCCCCTTTTATGCTAACATTTTCCTTCTGACTTGCAGCGCACTGGAGTCAGAGCTTCTTACTTCAGCAAGGCGCTGATTTTGATTTTGAAGCCTTTTTCTCTTACTATTCTTTATCATAATTTTTATTTCAATTAATCAAAAACACCAAAAACGTTTTTATATTCACATACTTTATTTTATTTCTTTTAAAACCGAAAGACTAAAAAAATATTTTCTTAAACAAATAAAGTCCATATCATTTCTTGCACATTATTTCAATATGGTTGTAATAAAAAATTAGGACTTTAAATCCCTTGCAGTCCCCATTTGTAATTTTTACACCCCCTCCCCTAAGTGATGTAATAGTGTAGTGATTTTAAATTCGGCAATTTAACACTTTATATACCAATGCTAGTAATTAGGGTTTTGTATGGAAAGACTAAAACCAACAAAATAGAAAACTCTAATCAAAGACAAGTCAAGCATGTAAATGAATACACTTGCACAAAAACACCCCTAGGGTAAATCTATTTGGTTGCCTTATAAAAATGGCCATATTATGCATGCGAGGTATCTTAGCAAAAACAAGCAAAATACAAGATCATAGTCCCTCGATGATGCTATCTATGTTGCCTTTCAAAATGATCTTAGTCCCGAATGAAAATGCTAAGATATCTTGCAACATTTCTAATCATAGTTATACAATAACCCACGCCCGTCCCTTTTACATTTAAAGATAGGGTTACTTACCAAATCAAGGGTAAGATAACAATGTCAAAGGAAAGAGGAAATAAGCATGAAATACTTTTTGAGTAGGTAGAATGTTCCTAGTTACTTGCTCAAATTCAAAAACAATAACATCCTTGCTACTTTCAAAACAAACACCAACACTTTCAAAACACCTTTAAAACTTGAAATCATTTTCAAAAGATCAACACTTTGTATACATTCTTACGAACGAGAATCACCACAAAGTTTGCCTAAACAATGGCGCCTTTTTAAAATACTTTCGAAAAACCATATAAAGCATATTTTCAAACAAAATAAAGTGATCTAGCAAGTAACTAAGAGCCCATGGAAAACCATGGATGAAAAGGGTGCTAATACCTTCCCTTTTCATAATCTACCCCCCGAACTCAAGAAAAAATCTCAAAGGTCTTTCCTGTTCTTTTCAGCCTTTCCTTTTGGATAAAAGAAAATTCGGGGGCGACTCTTGCTAACTGCAACATTTGTGATCAAACACAAAACATCAAGTTAATTCTCCCACCATATCACACACACGCTTGAACATTCCATTTGATTCCCTATAAATAGAGGGTCATCCCTCATTCATTTCCTCAAGCTTGAACAACCAAAATCACCCTGCCAAACTTATTCCATAACTCACTTTTTTTCAAATTTGAAATCAATGTTCAAGCCTTTTTCAATCCATTTTTTCTATAAATTCACCTTCCTTGATCTTCCCTGAAGCTAACCATACAATTACCTTTAAGAATCGTGACCTATATTGATCCATAGAAGTCCAGTTTCAGAGCTCTGCAACTCAACTTCAATCGGTATATTTCTCCATC
The DNA here is from genome assembly GCA_948472305.1 of Vicia faba. Taxonomy (NCBI): domain Eukaryota; kingdom Viridiplantae; phylum Streptophyta; class Magnoliopsida; order Fabales; family Fabaceae; genus Vicia; species Vicia faba. The sequence goes on along the minus strand of OX451740.1, from coordinate 1,070,981,562 downwards.
AATTCTTCCAAACTTTGATATCATTGTGAAGCTCTCATTTCCCTGGTTCTAGTCACAACACTTCCTTTTAACTGGAAACACGTTTTGGCCATGATTTTTCAAATTCCCTTTCAAAACTTTCCTTCCAAATTACTTGATCTACATTTTATATAAATTTTTCGTGAAGGTGTGGTTGTCTTCATCTTGATGAGACAAAGCGAATGACATAGGTCTCTTGTTCTAATTTTTAAGTTTGAGTGACCTGGTTTTGAGACTGGCTGGAGGTTGAAGATGACCAACGTGTCATCCTTTAACCAATGAAACAACGCCATTTATTTTTTGTTGAATTTCTGATTTTATATTGGATCCTATGCTTTATTCAATAATGACCATGATATGCACAGCGTGCCAGATCCCTTGGATTTGATTACTAACGCGTTTTGACTCTCATTCATTGGTCCACATCTTTTTGGTTTTTATTTTATTTTCTGATTTTTATATTTAATTGTTTTAAACTTCAAAAAATTATAGAAAATTCATTTTAAGTTCAAAATATCTGAAAAAATAATGAAAAATATTTTTGATTTTTCTCTTTCTGATTTTAATTTTTTTTACAATTTTATTTTGTGTTTTGATATTTTTTTATAAATTTTCACTTTATTTGAATTGTTTTAAATGTTTAAAATATTTTTATGCATTTTTAAATTCTGAATATTTTTTGGAATGATCCAATGATATTTGACAAATATTGGTAACCTCATTTATTTTTTATTTGACTTTGTTATTTTTATCATTTTTTATTTGTTTTACTCATTTCTTTTAATTTTAAAAATAGTTTCTGACTTTAAAAAGTTACCAAAAATTTTATAAAATTTTTTGAGTTCATTTCTGATTTTTCTATGGTCCTACTTAATATTTCTGGATTAATTTGAATATAGTTGATATTTTTTCACTTTTATTTCTATTTTAAAACATTTTAAAACCCCTTTTTAATGTATATATTAAATGTAATATTATTTGGTTTTTTTTCTTGCTGATCTTGGGTTGAATTTTTGATCAGGAACTTTATTAACATCATTGGATCCATGGTGTTGAGTCTAACTACATAAAAATGGATGAATGATTTTAATAATAGTTTGATTAAGTTTTAATTCAAATGTGATTGTATATTCTTTTCCACCACTCTTCATCTTATCCCTTTCTTATTGCACTAAGTGTCATTGGAGCATGATCTCTATATCACATCTCAAAACAAATGGTGCATAGATTGCTATTGACCGACCTCAAAATAGGTGCGACTTCTATATAAGTCCACTTACGATTGCTTAACATAGCGCTAAATTTTGTCTCGCTTCGAATAAATGATCATTCGTGGCCCAAACCTATATTTGCAAGCCCAAGTATGTTAATTTGATCTCTTTGATCCAATAACCTTGAGATTCATTGTGTGGAGGCTTTGGTTCTACCAATCCTCTAATGGATCTAAATCACTTTTGATCAACGCGGATCACTTAAACATCATTGATCATTAAATGGTACTTTTGAGGATTCCAAAATGGATGATATACTTGACAAAAAGCAAATGCAACTTGTTGTGTGGAGGCTTTGGTCTTACCAATCCTCTAATGAGTTCCAAATGCAAGTTTCAAGATGGTCATCCAACTAACCACTAATTATTAACAATTGACTTTATTTCATGCTTTTATTTTTATACTTTATGTACCATTTACCTTAAACATTACATTTCATGCTATTTTCATCTTTGCTCACTTGAGCATTTACTTTCGTGTCATTTTTATTTTGCTCACTTGAGCTTTTATTTTTTAAGACACCTAATAATCAACATGAACCATAAAAAACATTGATGATACTTGGCCTATTTGGTTACTATCCTTGGCATTATGGAGTAGTAGACTTCTTGGACTTAGGATTAGAGACCTTGGCCTATGTTGGAGACCTTGTGACCTCAATTGATATTTTGTCTGGAGTTCTTGAGGTTTACCTCAAGAAATTGGGTTGTTTGTTTGTTTTGTGTGCAGGTTATTGTGATTACATTCTTTGTTTGTAATCTGGAATTCAACCGTATACAGTCGTTACTCTGCCTAATTTTTCTGAAGACTTAATACTATTGAAGTTTGGTTCTCTCAAGAGGTCTAGTATCTTTGCTTTCTTGGTTTCAATCTAAAGAATGAGAATTCTATCTTGACTCATAATGTCAAGTATTAGCTTCTTGTTGGTTAGATGGTTCTTATCCCTAGATTTTACCTTATGCTTTAGGATAGTCTCTTCTTCTCCTCCCATCTTATTTAATTTCAAAAATCTTATCCCTCCTTTTGAAAACTCTTATTGTCTTTAAACTTGAACCACTTTCATGATAAACTTGGACCTAGGTCCATCCATTTTCAAAACCTTTTCATAAATAAACTCTAATCAACCTAATAATACTTTGGTATTTTTTTGTGAGAAGACTAAAAGTCAATCAATCTCATTTCAAACCATTTTGCCACTTTGGATTTTACTTTAAACTTTTCTCAAAAGATTAGACTCTTGTCAATCCTTGTAGTGATGTAAAAAACTATACTTCTAGAATATGTAGTGAAGTGAGATATTTTCCACTTGGGTGTTGAGTGAGGCATTATTGATTTTAAAATCCAAGATGTAATACGGTGGCAGAACCTACTGTTATACTGGTTTGCATTTTTGGCTCGCAAATGTCACGGTAAGCAAGAGTCGCCACCGACTTTTATTTCATCCAACCAAGGAAAAGGAAAAAGAACAGAAAAAACCTTTTTTCGAGATGTTTCTGAGTACGGGGGGTAGATTATAGATAGGGAAGGTGTTAACACCCTTTCTATCCATGGTTTTCCATGGGCTCTTAGGTACTTACTTATTTTGAAATTGCTTGTGTGTGTTTTGAAAAGTTTTTGTTTAACTTCGTGGTAACCCTTGTATCTGTCCTTAAGAGTGTGACAAAGTTGTTTTTGAAAATTATTTTGAAAGTGTTTGTGTAAAAGAGTTTTTGTTGTTTTGAGAAAGTACTTAAGAGTTACAACCTACTCGAAAAAAGACTGTTCGTTTTCTCATTTTCTTTAGACAATGCTATCCTACTATTAAGGAGTAGGTAGCCCCATCGTTGGAGTTAAAGGGAAATTTGAAGGGACAATTACGGTCGCTGAAGAAATGGTTAGGAAACCTTAGTAATTACCCTAGATTCTTAAAGATCTTTCCGAGGCAACATTCGAATGAGTCATTTTTGATCTTTTAGGACTAGCGGGCGACCACTAAAATTCCCTATACTTCATGACCGTTTACCGAAGGCAACCGAAGTGGGGTAAACCCTAGGAATGAGCATGTGAAAGTGTGCTTTTTCCAGTTAATTATCTTTGCATAATTAGGGTTATCTAACTTTTAATCATTGATTTATCTTTCGCATACAATCCTATTATCCATACATCTAGGCAGTTTTATAGTTGCAAAAATTAAAGAGTGCGAGAAATTAAAGTCCTAACTATTACAAGGCTTTTAGGCAGATACATAAATATTTGACTGGGAATAAACATACGGAAATCAGAATTCTAATTAATCTATTACAAACCTCGAAACAGTTACAATAATTATAAATAAGTAAATGCGCGCGAGACGAATTAAATCCGGGAATAAATCAGAAGCCTAAGGATCTAATTAATTAAAAAATATTTTTGTGTATTTTTTATTGGGAAAATAATTTAATTGAAAATTAAACCTAAAATTCTAATTTAATTTTAATTAATAAAAAAAAATACAGTTAATCTATTTAAACTAATTTATTTTAAATAAAATTAATATATATATATATATATATATATATATATATATATATATATATATATATATATATATATATATATATATATATATATATATATATATATATATATATATATATATATATATATATATATATATATATATATATATATATATATATATATATATAAAGTCTAATTCTACATTTTTTGTGATTTTATTTTTTCATAATTTTTTGATTTGATAATAAAATGTTTTTTGAAATAAATAAAATAAATAAATGAAATAGAATAATAAATAATAAAAAAATAAGAAAGAAAAAAAAACAAAATCGGGCTTGATGTTGTTAGCAATCAGGGGGTGCATTGTTGATTTTCGTTGAGCCCAAGATGCACAAGCCTAGTCAATTGTTTGGATCCAATGAAGGCCATGCTTGAGGGAGAAACCATGGACCTTGCTTGCATGAGACATTGGATCTAGGATGGGGATGATCCAATGATGAGGTGTTGTGATATATGGTAGAAACGCTAGGTGGGATAACACCAGATCTGCAATTAGATATTAGTAAAAATAATAGAAACACGCGCCTGGGGTCAAACCCAGGACATGTGCTTAACAGGCGCGCTCCTCAACCAACCACGCTAGCTGGACTATTTGTTCATGTAATAAAACAAATAACATATAATGGAAACAAGCACATTAGGCCCAGAAAATGCTCCAGGATTCAAACCGGCCAGCAGGAGTCAGCCACGTGATCACTTTCCTCCTCAGAACTGTTGTTTTAAGTATCAGTCTTTTACCTACGGACAAAACCATCACTAAAGGCTATAATGACTTTTTTTGTCCGTATCTACATCCCTGCAAGATTCAAAACTAAAATACTACCAATATAAATCAAAACCAAAGGCATAAATCAATTTCAAATCATGTCCTGAGTTCATTGGTACCCATAATTTGGTTTAATTTTGCCTCTACGGGGAGTCCCCAATTTGGGACCTTGAAACCCTAACAATGGCGTCATGCTATTCCCGCACTTAAAACTCAATTAAACCATTCAAATAGCATCAAAACCTTATAAAAAATATGAATGCATGATTAAATTTCATTAAAAACGCGCATACACATGTAATCGAGAATCAAGAAAAATGGAAAGAACGAGTCATGTATTTTACGATTCTGGGTGTTTTATGGCTTGAGAGCGATTGGAATAACTTCAATACACGCCCAGGAATAGATTGCTGGCTTTGAACCACCTTGAATTTCCCTCTAACTCAAAATTCGAACCACATTTTTTTTGTCAAAAATTTGAGTTTTGTTCTTATGATTTTCACGTCCTAATCCTTGTTTTTAGCTTTGGCTACGTTGAATGCATATATGGGACTGATTTAGGTTAACATATATGGAAAAATCCAAGGAAGAAAGGCATGGCTTTAAGAGGAAAATCAAATCTTGAAAAATTTCCAAATGTGTATATTTCCTCCCTTTCCAAGCTTGCACGAATCTTTTGGCATTATACAGCATATTTGGATTGTGATTCACTTCAAAATCAAATCAAAACAAATCTTCACTATTTTTATATCATTTATTTGATTTAATTTGGATTTTAAATGATTAAATAACAAAATAAATCCAATAAATAAGAAAATGATGCACGGAGTGGTTCATGGGTCGTGGACCATCTTAGGAACAAGATACAAGCATAAAAAGTTGTGCCCATTTGAAGGAAAATGCATTTTGGGTATGGTTGACTTTGTGCAAATTTCCAAAAATGGCCAACTTTGACAATGCACATCTCTCTTAATTTTGACCCTAATAGGGTTTTCTTTGACTTTTTAGAAAGCTTAGGATGACCTATAAACAACCCTTTTTGTTTCATCTCAATTGGATCTTCCATGTTCATGTAAGAAGCTTTGACCCAAAAGGTGTTTTTGTTGACTTTTTGAAATGACCTATAATGTCTGAATTCATATCTTTCCATGAGTGCATTTTTTGAACTTGAGGGATGAAGATGAGTTGTAGGGAATTGCATCCTCTTAAAAATGAGCCTTGGATGGGAAAATTATGATAAAGTATGAGAAAGTTATGCATGGTCAAAGTTTGGTTGACTTTTCCTATCAAAACCCTAATTTAGCAGCTTTTGAGTTTTGATGAATTAGGAGCATTCCTTGGGGAATCATGATCAACATTTGATCAAATGATGGATATAACTTCAAAATGTTGATGTTGACAAAAATTCTTGAAGCTTGACTGTATGTGGGTCACAATTGACTTTTGACCTAATATAGTTTATTTTCAAGCATTTAAGTAGTTGACTGAGCAAACTTCTTGTGCAAGGCATGGAACTTAGCATGGATGATCTTGAGAACATATTAGGGCAATGGAAAACAATTGGGACCCTTGGAACTCAAACATTTTGATGAGGAGTGAAACCCTAGTTCGGGGCTCATTGTCTTAGGAGAAGGATTTGTCTGGTCAATCCTTAGTCCACTTGAGCAATTGAGGACCTCTAGGAATATGTTTTGAGTAAAAATGGGAGGGAAAATTTTGGGGTACAACAACTTCCCCTGTTCAATCTTCTTAAACCTGAGGATGTAGATTGATTGGTCTGGCTTTCGTGATTTGAAGGTGGAAGATGATTGAACACTAGAGTGTTGAGAAATTTACACTTGCATGAAGTAATACTGATTGGTGATATCGAGAATAGGCTTACAGATGCCATTTGGAAGGAGATAGAGAATCGTCGGAGATGGGCTTAAAGATGCCATCCAGAAAAAGATATCAGTACATAAGAGATTCCTTTGCGAGAATTCCTATACCTGCTCTTGAGGAGGACTTCACCGGGGAATGTTGATTTATGTACTGAGAAATAGAGTCTAGGAGCTTCGATCATCCATTACTCTGCTGGGGAATTAACTCCTGATGGAGGAGGTTGAAGTAAACTACATATCTGGTCAGGGTCCAGGATGCATAACGACTTACTAGGGGAATGTGAAATTGACCGTAACTGGTCGGGTCCAGGTCTTACAGTGTTGTAAACCATTGTCTGGAGATAAGAGAGAAGGAACCTGGATAGTAGGGTTGCTTCCAAATGAAATTCTGGATAATAGGGCTATGAGAAGGAACTTGGATAGTAGGGTTACTTCGAAATGAAAGCGTAGATAATAGGGCTATGAGAAGGAACCTGGATAGTAGGGTTACTTCAAAATAAAATCCTGGATAATAGGGCTATGGGAAGGAACCTGGATAGTAGGGTTACTTTGAAATGAAAGCCTGGATAGTAGAGCTATGAGAAGGAACCTAGATCATAGGGTTTCTTCGAGATGAAAGCCTGGATAGTAAGGCTTATGGGAAGGAACCTGGGTCGTAGGGTTTGTTCGAGATGAAAGCCTGGATAGTAGGGCTTGTGGGAAGGAACCTGGGTCCTAGGGTTTCTTCGAGATGAAAGCCTGGATAGTAGGGTTTGTGGGAAGGAACCTGGGTCGTAGGGTTTCTTTGAGATGAAATCCTGAACAGTAGGGCTTGTGGGAAGGAACCTGGGTCGTAGGGTTTCTTCGAGATGAAAGCCTGGATAGTAGGGCTATAAGAAAGAACCTGGATAGTAGGGTTACTTCTAAATGAAATCCTGGATAGTAGGGCTTATGGGAAGGAACCTGGGTCGTAGGGTTTCTTTGAGATGAAAGCCTGGATAGTAGGGCTTGTGGGAAGGAACCTGGGTCGTAGGGTTTCTTCGAGATGAAAGCCTGATAGTAGGGCTTGTGGGAAGGAACCTGGGTCGTAGGGTTACTTCGAGATTAAAGCTGGATAGTAGGGTTACTTAGAAATGAAAGCCTGAATAGTAGGGCTTATGGGAAAGAACCTGGGTTGTAGGGTTTCTTCGAGATGAAAGCCTGGATAATAGGGCTTGTGGGAAGGAACTTGGGTCGTAAGGTTACTTCAAGATGAAAGCCTGGATAGTAGGGCTTGTGGGAAGAAACCTGGGTCGTAGGGTTACTTCGAGAGGAGTTTGGGTAAAACTGTATCTGGACCGAGAAGGAACCTGGGTAAGGTTGCTTCATGCAATCCCGTGGGTTGGTTGACCCGTTTGGCTTCGGGAACTGATTTTCCATTAGCTGTCTGCAGATGTGACATGTATAACTGCTGGGATTACTAATGATAAATGTCTTTCCTACAAATATAACAGGGTTAATTATATGCGATGCATGAAATGCATGGTGGGATGATGTTCATAAAATAAATGAGATTATGTTGTATGCGATATGTATGCGCATGTCATGATGTATAAACATGAGATGCTATTGTGACATATCCGAGTCTAGGAAAATAAATACATGGCTGCTGTTGGTGAGTATTAGAAATAACATTCCTGACTGTTGTAGAAAACCGTGGTTCTTCTACTTCTGCTGGGGATAATGAATGAAGATGACTATGCTAGAGATTTGCTCCTTGTTTACAGATATTCTGCCAGGGAGAGACTCTGTTCAAAAATAACTCTACGGGGGAATAACTCTGTTGGAGGATGAACTTCCAGAGATGAAGGGATGAACTCTGTCGGGGATTGAGCTTCTGTATTTAGAGAAATAAACTTTGTTTGGGAGAAAACTTTATGACCCGCTTGCAATTATGAAAATTTGCTGGGGAACATAGACGTCAGTTCTCTGAAGGAACTTTGCCGGGGAAAGTAACTCCTGTTTGGTGAAGCCGATGTCAAAGCTTTGGTTATCTCTACTCTGGGGAGTTTACACGTCACGGGGTCGCATATAATGGTGACCTTGTTTCAAAATTGCCCCTGCCTCAATACCTGTTGTAGAAAATACCTGCAGAGGCTTTATGGATAGCTTGAGGGTTATCCCAACTCATGAGGTGCTTGGTAACTACCAATCAGAATGATAAGTCTTCTACTGTTAGGTAAGTGACAAGATGACGGGACATAGTCGTCTGCTTTGATCCCTAACTTTTGCCTGGACTGTCTTTTTAGATTTTCAGTCCACCGGGATACCACTTTTTTGCCCAAGCCGCCTTTTCAGGTTTTCGACTTTCCGGGTGTACATATTTTTTTTTATCCCTAACTTTTGCCCGAACCCTTTTGGTTTGTCGGGATGCCCTTATTTTTTCCTAGGACCGTCAACCTAGTGGGTCTTTGATCATGCGTAGTATTTTCTAACTATGTCCACGCTCTCAGGATGTAGGGAGTTGTCACTGTCCATAATGTTATATTGTAGTACTATCAAAAATGTTTTCTTGATGGCACATGATTCGTTGCTGGAATGCGTGCGTAATGCCCCAAGTGATTCGGATGGAGATCTGTCCCTAGTTACTTGGCACTTTTGGAGATACTGCCCCAGGTGCGTTAAACATCATGTCATTCCCCTTGCTTATGGGAGACCTGTTATTGGAAGTGTCTTTCCCACTGAGGTGATTCTGTCCATTGAGAGGATGTCTGTTCATTGAATATCCATTGTGCGGATTTTTCTGCTGTCAAACAAATAGTCATATGCAAACAATGTCATTTAAAGAATGCAAAACTCATGTCTGTCTTGAATTTTTTTTTGAAAATGTGTTTTGTGTAGTAAAACAAAATTTGCAAGAATGTGATATTAACTCAAGATTCATAACAAGTCCTAGAGGAGTCAGGATACCTTTGTAACAGTATGCTCTTAAACTAACCCATGCTTCAGCTAGGACTTTTAAGGGTTATAACGTGGCCTGGTTCACGGTTTAAGAAACAAAGGATAAAGGCTCAAAATTTATTTGTACCCACCCATTCTTCGTGATGTCCTTCAGTCCTATGCTCAGTTAATTGTGTGTTTAGAATCCCAGTTGAGTCTTGGAATACTGTCCTTGATGTTCCGGTGATGGTTCGGATACTGACAGTTTATTTTGAATAGGCAGTCATCCTTTTTGTCGAGGATTTATAGTAACCTCTTTTTTGTTTTTGTTTTTGTTATCCCTTCTTTTGCCTGAACTGTTTCTTTTTTGATTAGAGCCAGCGGGGTGCCCCAATTTTTCTTAAGTCTCCTTCATAGGTTTTGACTTAATGGGCTTTTATTTTGAGAGATAATGACTGTCTGCTTTAATGATTATGCGGAACCATCACCATCTTCTAATTTGGAAGGACGTCTTCGAGGCCATTCATTGTGTGTGAAGCGACAGATTACGACTGAATGTGCACCTGGATTAACTGAGAAAACTACCATGCCCTAGGTTGTGATAAAGGGTTTTAATTTGTGTGAAAGAAAAACTCCTACTTCTTTGGCTCAAAGGGGTTGACTAGGGATTATCTTCCTTATAACTCCACTGTTTAGGATTTGAAACAACACATGTACATTGTCAGCGGGGTCTGTTCGAAATCATACCGTAGAGATTATGGTATCATTTTCGTCATCCTCCTTCTAAGGCTTAGAGTTTTTTAATCGAGAGTTGAATATCATGAAAAGGAAGTATAAAGCAGTTTAAGCATAGTGAAAACAGATTAATTCAAGACAAACGTGTAATACATTGATGAAATAACAAATTTTTGACATGACAATAATTGTTCGAATAAGCAAAGAAAATACAACTTGAGAATTCAAATGAACAAAAATGCTTTCCATCCTAGCCATGCTTTGGAAAGGGAGCAGTGATCACGTTGGGAGTCTCAGGCGTGTCGAATTCGATCTCCTTGGCGTCAATCATGTTATGAATCTTGTATTTCAGCGCCTAAGAATCGTTAGTATCATGCCCCGGGCTGCCAGAATGATAAGCACACCTTGCATCTGGATTGTAGTTAGAAGAGGAAGTCTTAGGGTTCGGATGAGGGTTTATCACCGTAATCAGATTCATCTTCAACATGTGTTGCAATGCTTGTGACAATGACATGTTGATTTGGGTGAACTGCCTTTGAGGTCTTTCTATCCTTGGCTGATTGTTTCGTTGTTGAGTAGCTGTAGGCCTAGGTATCATCACAGCCCCTACCGTTGGATGGTGCTCAACTCTTTTCTGACCTCTTGAGTTATAAATGGCACTGACCTCCTTCTTACTCGTAAACGGCTTCTTCACTGTAATTGACGAGGTATCTTTCTGTATCTTGCCTCTCCGGATCCCAACTTCTACCTTTTCTCCATTCAATATCAACTCGGTGAAACCAACTGAGGAGCTACCAATCAAGTGATTGAAGAATGGACTAGATAGTGTCCCAAGAAACATGTCAACCAAATCCCTATCAGACAAAGGGGGTTGGACTCTCCCTGCTAGATATCTCCACTTCTACGTATAGTCCTTGAAACCTTCGCTTGCACCCACGGACATACTCTAGAGTTGAGTATGGGTAGGGGAAAGATCAGTATTATATTGATACTGCTTGTAAAAATCAGCATCCAGATCTTCCCAGTTGCGGATATTGGTTCCCTCCAGTTGATAGAACCACTCAAGTTGAGTCCCAAACAGTCTGTCTTGAAAGAAATGGACCCACAAGTTCCTATCAGTAATGTGAGGCTGAATCTTCCTCACATAGGAACAAAGGTGAAGCTTAGGATAAGACACCCCATCATACATTACAAATATCGAAGCCTTGAACTTATGTGGGATGACTACCCCAGATATCAAACCCAGCTCTTCGAAATCTAGCCCTGGTATTCTTTGGATCTCCATCGTGCTCAGATGATCCTCTAACTGTTTATACCTATCCTCAGCCGGGGGATACTGTTCATCGTTGTAGTCAAATTCATCCTTAGAAAATCTCGGACTAGGGTATTCCTCCCTTGTTTCGCCCTCTTTGTTCTCCCCTTCTTGGGATGAAGAGGTCAGATCAACCGTTTGCTTCAACGGTCCCCTAAATCTTCTGCCCAGATTCAGGACACCAACAGTCTTCTTATTCTTCTTCTTCTTCTTCTTCTTCTTCTTCTTCTTCTTATTTTTCTCTTTCAGAATAATGGCCTTCAGATCTTCCTGCCCTTTATCCAAGGCTATAAACATTTGCTGAAATTGGGCATTTTGTGCCTGGAGATCCTTGATGCTTTGTTCAGAAGACATTACTGCTGAAATAAACAATGAAGAAGATGAGAAACCTATTATGGTGCCTGTTTATGCAATGTCATAGATGATATGCGTATGCAATGATTTCAAGGACTCTTAAAGCTCAAATTTGTTTAACCAAAATAAACACACGTTAATTGTATTAATAAGTTCAAATTGTTACAAAGAGTTCCCTTTAGGCTTACAATTAAACAAAACAAAACTTAAAGCAAAAACAAAATTAGGTCTCCCATGAGCGCATCCTCTTTGGTGCAATGTAGGCGTTTATATTCCTTTCTTCATGAATTAGCCTAGTGAGTTCCAGGACCTTATTCTCGCTGGCATAGAATTGAGTTTCAAACGTATCCCGATCCTCTTTAAGTTGAACCCAACATTTTTGTAACTCCTCATGATCAGTTGGCATGTCAGGATGAAGAACAAGAGAAGGAGTGTCTCCTTCAGCAACCGGTTCCATAATCATAGGTAGGATGGCGGGATAAGGCATCATAAGACTTTGGGCGCGGGCTCGTACCTATCTAAGATAAGGCTCAAGAGGGATGGAATTCTTGTGCCTCAGTGTCTTGCTATCAACTCTATGTACCATGCCCCAAGATCGTATGAACCTTTTTCGGTAAGCCTGAGCATCATTCTCATAGTCGAAGGCGATTCCTTGGATAAGTGTATCACGAGGACCATCCCTTCTCGCATAACCAAACTGTCATAGTGCCAGACAAGGGTTATAAGTGATTCCTCTCCTAATGCCTAAGAGAGGGACATTAGGGAATTCACCACAGCGATCGATGATGGTAACATCTTCCGAGGACCGTGAACACCAATGAGTGTCTGAATGTGTAAGGGGCATCATCCTATGAGACCATTTCATACCCTGCTCATTCTTCAAAATAGACCTGGGTAGATGCGAAATAAACCACCTAGCCAGTAGAGGGGTGCAACACAGGAGGGTCCCCCTTCTCTTTAGAGTGCGAGCATGGAGAGAGTGTAGAATATCCCCAAGTAATGTAGGCACTAGATTATGAGACAGAAAAACCTTAATTGTATTCACATCTACAAGTTGGTCCGTGTTAGGGAATAGTACCATCCCATAGGATAGGAGTGCCAATACCTCTTCAAAAGCTTGTAAATCCAGGGTAACCAAAAAACAATGAACTTTCTTGAATAGAAATTTAACCGGGATTCCTTGGACACTTCCCCTAGTTTCCCAATTTGTCACTACATCAAACCGTTGTAAGGACAGAGCTCGAGAAATCTCCTAAGGCTTTAAATGTATTTCCGTACCAATGAAAGGTAACTGATCAAGAATAGGTACCCCCAATAACCGAGAAAATTCCTCCATAGTGGGCACTAACTGGTAATACAGGAAGGTGAAGCAGTGGTGCAAAGGATCAAAGAACTGAAACAACATTTTTAACAATTCTTCATCGGGTTTTGAAGTGACCAAGTTGAGCATCTGACCATGTTTTTCAGTGAAGGGAGAGTTTTCGTTAACCCTTAATGATAAGTCCTTTAGTTGAGGAGGTACTTTCACAAGGTTAATCTGAATAGTGTTCCTGCAGGCGGATGCCATGTCCTACAAAACAAAGCGAAGATGAGCCTTAGAAAATCCTTGAAATGGTTAGTATGATATGCCATGTTTATGATATCATGATTATGCTAAGAATCACATGTATAGCAAGCAACAAACAAGTCACACCAAGTCGTTAGGTTTAAGGCATGCATGAGTTTTAATGTCATACCCTCTTGAAGCTGGATTGGTTCAACCTGTCCTATAAATAGTAACCGGGTTCTAAGGGATCTCAATATCACTGATCTTTCCCCAAGCTTCATTCAATAGGCGATTGACTCGTAACCAAACAAAACTTAGGAGTCAAACCTCAATGAGTGTAGCATCGAGTATCTGTCGACCTTGGGAATACACCAAAGTCGACTATCTCGCTACGTCCTACTGGCCAAGTTGTGAAATTAAAGGTTCTAAGATCAGTTGATGCTCTATGACACCATGCAACGGCCCCGTATTCTCCTTGCTTGACTCAAAGGCTATCGGTACCAACCAAAGTGTCGCATCAACGTAGCTACTGCTTCAACCGTGTCGGTACACCCCACACAGTTCCCTCACAGTTTATTGCTACTTACATAAAAGGTGTTCCCAGATCTGGGTGTAGGATCTTCAATAATACCCAAACAAAACTCTTGAATATAAAACAGGCAAAGAAAACAAGAAAGCAATTTTAAAAATGACCTAGATCCTAAGGTATACCCCACTTATTTAAGTCCCCAGCAGAGTGGTCAGTTCTGTAATATGGTTGCAGAACCGACTGTTATACTGGTTTGCATTTTTTATTCGCAAATGTCGCGGTAAGCAAGAGTCACCATCGACTTTTATTCCGTTCAACCAAGGAAAAGGAAAAAGAACAGAAAAACCTTTTTTCGAGATGTTTCTGAGTACGGGGGGTAGATTATAGAAAGAGAAGGTGTTAGCACCCTTTCTATCCATGGTTTTCCATGGGCTCTTAGGTACTTGCTCATTTTGAAATTGCTTGTGTGTGTTTTGAAAAGTTTTTGTTTAACTTTATGGTAACCGTTGTATCTGTCCTCAAGAGTGTGACGAAGTTGTTTTCAAAAACTGTTTTGAAAGTGTTCGTGTAAAAGAGTTTTTGTTGTTTTGAGCAAGTACTTAAGAGTTACTACCTACTCGAAAAAAGACTGTTTGTTTTCTCGTTTCCTTTAGACAACACTATCCTGCTATTAAGGAGTAGGTATCCCCATCGTTGGAGTTAAAGGGACATTCGAAGGGACAATTACGGTCACTGAGGCAATGGTTAGGAAACCTTAGTACGTACCCTAGAGTCTTAAAGATATTTCTGACGCAACATCCAAATGGGTCATTTTTTATCTATTGGGACTAGAGGGCGACCACTAAAATTCCCTATACTTCATGACCGTTTACCGAAGACAACCGAAGTGGGGTAAACCCTAGGAGTGAGCATGTGCAAGTGTGCTTTTTCCAGTTAATTATCTTTGCACAATTAGGGTTATCTACCTTTTAATCGCTGATTTATCTTTTTCATACAATCCTATTATCCATACATCTAGGCAGTTTTATAGTTGCAGAAATTAAAGAGTGTGGGAAATTAAAGTCCTAACTATTACAAGGCTTTTGGGCAGATACATAAATATTTGACTGAGAATAAAAATGCGGAAATCAGAATCCTAATTAATTTATTACAAACCTCAAAACAGTTATAATAATTATAAATAAGTAAATGCGTGCGAGACGAATTAAATCCAGGAATAAATCAGAAGCCTAAGGATCTAATTAATTAAAAAATATTTTTATGTATTTTTTATTGAGAAAATAATTTAATTGCAAATTAAACCTAACTTTCTAATTTAATTTTAACTAATCAAAAACAATCAAGTTAATCTAATTAAACTAATTTATTTTCAATAGAATTAATATATAAAAAAGGCTAATTCTACATTTTTTGTAATTTTATTTTTTCATGATTTTTTGATTTGATAATAAAATGTTTTTTGAAATAAATAAATGAAATAGAATAATATATAATAAAAAAATAAGAAAGAAAAAAAAAACAAAACTGGGCCTGATGTTGTTAGCAATCAAGGGGGTGCATTGTCGATTTTCGTTGAGCCCAAGATGCACAAGGCCAGTCAATTGTTTGGATCCAGTGAAGGCCACGCTTGAGGGTGCACCATAGACCTTGCTTGCATGAGACATTGGATCTGGGATGGGGATGATTCAATGATGAGGTATTGTGATGTATGGTAGACACGCTTGGTGGGATAACACCAGATCTGCAATAAGATATTAGTAAAAATAATAGAAACACACGCCTGGGATAGAACCCAAGACATGTGCTTCACAGGCGCGCTCCTAAACCAACCACGCTAGCTGGACTGTTTCTTCATGTAATAAAACAAATAACATATAATGGAAACAAGCGCATTAGGCCCAGAAAACGCGCCAGGATTCAAACCAGCCAGTGGGAGTCAGCCACGTGACCACCTTCCTCCTTAGAACTGTTTTTTTAAGTATCAGCCTTTTACCTACGAACAAAATCGTCACTAAAGGCTATAGTGACTATATTTGTCCGTAGCTACATCCCTGCAAGATTCAAAACTAAAATATCAACAAGATAAATCAAAACCAAAGGCGTAGATCAATTTCAAATCATGTCCTGAGTTCATTGGTACCCACAATTTGGTTTAATTTTGCCTCTACGGGGAGTCCCCAATTTGGGACCTTGAAACCCTAACAATGGCGCCATGCTATTCCTGCACTTAAAACTCAATTAAACCATTCTGTGATCGGTGGATCTGGAACTGACTGTTTAACGCTGGTTCGCGAAATGTCGCGGAAGCAAGAGTCGCCACCGTCTTTTATTTTCTCCAAATGGAAAGGACAAAAGCACAGAAAAATTCCTTAAAGAGATTGCTCTCGGTTCGGGAGGTAGGTTATAGAAAGGGAAGGTGTTAGCACCCTTTCTATCCATGGTTATCCATGGGCTCTTAGATACTTGCTCACTTGTGTTTTCAAAAATGTTTGTTTGCTTTTCAATGTGGGTTTAAAAGTTTCTTTTGAAAAATTTCAGTTCGACTCGTACGTCAGAGTGTTTGAAAAGTTTGCTTTGAAAGCTTTTGAAAATGTGTCAGTGTGAAAAGTCTTTTGAGTTTGTTTTGAGATTAGAGCAAGTATCCTTGAGAACCTACCTACCCTAAGGAATTCGTCTGTGTAAATGTCCTTAAAAGTAGTGCCATCCCACCATTGAGAGGTAGGTAGCACCACCGTTGGAGGTGTTCGGGTCAATTCGATTTTTAGGGACATGGTGATCACCAGAGCAATGGGAAGACACCTTAGAAGCTACCCTCATGCCGGGTTCCCGGATCATGAGGACTTACTAAGACATCCTCTACTCGACGATCACCTTTCGAAAGGCAACAGTGAGGCGTATCCTAGGGGTGGTGTGTGCGAATCGTGTGTCATGTTTCAGTTATTTGTCTTGTCATGTTCATTGTGATCTACGTTTGATTTTAATTAGGGCCATTCATTCTTGCATGCATATTAAGAGATATAAAATTTGCGAGGAAATAAATCTAAGACTATTACAAATGGCGCGGGTCCACATCGCCAAAATTAAACCGGACCCGATTTAGCGGAAAAATAAATAATGCGAAGAAATAAAGTGCGAAAAGTAAAATTACATGGCTTAGGGACAATTACATAATTATGATAAGCAATAAAATAAACGCGCAAAAAGAAAATAATCAAAACAAAACTAGGGCGTCGGACCCTTTTGCAAACAATTAAAATTAATGAGAATTAAAAATTAAATGATTAAATGTTTTTTTTGGTATTTTGTGCTTTTTTAGATTTAATGAGAAAAAGGGGTTAATTGAAATTAAACTAAATATTAGACCTAATTCTATTATTTTTTATTTATTATGAAAGAATTAAAATATAATCTAAATTAAACCCTAAATTATTTATGTACAATTTTTAATTATAAAAATAAATAAATAATATTGTGAGAAATAAAAATTAAAAAGACATTAAAACTATCAATTAACCTAATTCTACATGTTTTTGGATTTTTATTAAAAAGAAATTAAAATTAAAACCTAATTAAACTAAACAATTTACATTCTAATTTATTCATGGCAATAATAAAATAAAAATTGTATTTTTTGTCTTTTCTGTATTTTTTAATGTTTTTATATTTTATAGAAAAATAAGTTAATTAAATTAAGACAATAAAATAAATAAAACAATAAAAATAAAAGGGAGAAGAAAAATATAAGAAATGCAAACCAGTGTGGGGTGTAGCCCCAAATAAGGAGGTATAGGCCTGGAAATTCTGGCCCAACAAGATTTGAATTTGCTGACTTTTCATGATTCCATATGGTGCGTTTGACCAGGTGTATGCTGCACCCTGAAGCTTGGACATTGATTTGATCATTGTGGACGCGTGGCTAATGGGATGCTGATGGAGTATGGTGGTCTTTCATGTTAGGCCTGCATGGGATCAATTATAGAAAAATAATATGAAGCTTATACAGACCTGGGGATCGAACCCAGGTCTTGCACTTCACCAGCCAACACCTGGACCACTATGCCATTTAGCGCGTTGTTAACATATAATATCAATTAAACAATATAAGAGAAAAGCAATGTTAATAGAAATCAGCGCGCCAATTTTTAAAACAACGAATCATTGATTGACACGATTCCATCTCCTTCATCGTCCCTGTAAATCAAAGCATTGGGCAACGGTTTTCAGAACGTGGTTTTAGAGGGCCTTTGGAAAAATAGCGATTAGCGCTATGGCATTGATAAATTGATCGCGAGGGTCCAGATTGCTTCGGCTTGAGGAGCTGGTTTGAATGGTCTAAGTTTCGTGCTTCAATTTTACAGGACAAGAAAATCCCCAATTGGGAGCTCAAGAAACCCTAGAAGGCGTTCATGGCAATATCGCGTATAGGGCATAAAAATGCAATCCAACTGCAGGGTTAGCATCAGAGACTTATAATAAACACGAATATATGATTAAATTTCAAAGAAGATGCTTAGAACATGATATGCATTTAAGAATTTTTTGCTGTACAGTCTGAGGTCGTGATACCGTTTCAAGGCGTTTTGCTTGTTGTTTTTGATTGAGAAACACTCAATGATGTCTCAGGATGCTAATGGGACAAGAATTGGGGTCTGAATCGAGCTTGAAACTGGTTTTCAGTCTTGAGTTTTTTGTGAAAAATTTCAATATGCAATGCTTGTTTTGGGCGCAGCTTTCAGTCCAATTTGCTTAGGGTTGTCATCTCATACTTGTATGGAAGCAATTAGGTTAAAAAGATTGAATAAAATCCATTGCTTTGATGATTTCAATCTTTGATTTGTTAAGGATCTTTTCTAATCTTTTTCTCATGCATTTTGGTTCAATCATGATCAATTAGCACCAAATCTTGCCTATTTAAGATATGCACGAAATATTAAGAATAAACATGCATGAAAAGATTTTTTTAGGTTAAGTTTGATATTTTTCATATATTAAAATCATTTAAATGAATATAAATTAATGTTAATTCAAATAAATAATTAAAAAATATGAGAATACTTCCCTTTGGGCCTAGTGGTCGTGCATAGGCTTGGCATGAAGAAACTTGGAAGAAAAATGGGCCCATTTGCATTTTTAGGCCTTTTGCATCAATGTTGACTTTTCAAAATTCCCAAAAATTTCCCAACTTCCACAAGGCATAACTTGGTCAATTTTTAAGCTTTTCACATGTTCTTGGACATTTTGGAAAGGTCTTTGAGTCCTTTAACCAATGCCTTTGGTCCCATGTCATTTTGGTTTACCAATCGCAAGTTATGGCCTTTGACTTAAAGTCACTTTTTGTTGACTTTTGAAAATGACCTATAATGTTGAAATTGATAACTTTTTGTGAGAGCATTTCTTGGACTTGGAATATGAAGATGAGTTGTAGGAAATGTCTTTCTCTTCAAAATGAGCTTTGGATGGAATTTTTCTGATAATCCATGTGAAAGTTATGCCCTGGTCAATTTCAGTTGACTTTTTCAGCTGTCCAAATATAGCAACTTTTGCATCTTTGATGATTTCTGAGCCAAATTTTGAGAATCATGATCAAGCATTGATCAAATGATGTTTGTGGCTTCAAAATGATATGTTGACCAAAAATTTGAACTTTTGACTGTCAAATGACCATTTTGCCCCTACAGTTGACTGTAGTGCAATTTAGGGTTTTGACTGTGCAATTTTGAGCTGAATGCCTTGAAACTTGATATGAGGATACTTGACCATCTTTGTAGGCATGTGAGACTTGATTGGGCCTTTGAAAACTTCCTTTCCTTGATCAGAACCCAAACCCTAGTTTTGACTGTTAGGAGACAGTTGAGCTGCACAACCCTTGGGGCATTTTGTGACCTTGACTTTGACAATTCTTGATGAATATGGGAGGGCAAATTTTGGGGTACAACAGTTGCCCCTGTTCAATCTTCTTAGACCTGAGGATGCAGATTGGCTGACGCGCCTTTCGTAATCCGAGGGTAAAAGATGATTGAACACTAAAGTGCCCAGAAATTTGCGCTCGCATAGTGACGGTGATGGGGGAATGGGCTTATAGATGCCATTTAGAGATTGCTGGATAGGATGATGGGCTTATAGATGCCATCTGGATGTTGATCGCGTAGGAGAATCCTTAGCGAGAACCTGCATACCTGCAAAACAGAAAAATGAGTACCTGACACATTGCAGGAGCTGATTTTAGATGCTTGGTATAGATGTGTCCTGACTGATTACGGGAGCTGGGTCTGGAGCTTCAAACGCTGATGAATGAACCAGGGATGGTTACTGCCTTAGCGTGAATGGTAAGAGAATCCCGAATGATTTCAACCTCAACAACGCTCGTTGAGAAAATCTTGGTGAGAATTACCATCTTCGTAGTGTCAGGAAGAGAACCAAAGGACATTATAATCTCAAAGGGAGTCACCTTACTCACCGCTGGAGAGGGAACTATAGGAAATTATAATCTGAAAGGAAATATCACCTCACTCGCCGTTGGAGAGGGAAACATCTTGAAAGGGAATTACCACCTCACACGCCGTTGGAGAGGGGACCATAAGAGAATATCACCTCACGCTCATGCCGGAGAGGGAAACATCTGAAGAAGGAATTACCACCTCACACGCCGTTGGAGAGGGGACCATAAGAGAATATCACCTCACGCTCATGCCGGAGAGGGGAACATCTGAAGAAGGAATTACCACCTCACACGCCGTTGGAGAGGGGACCATAGGAGAATATCACCTCACGCTCATGCCGGAGAGGGAAACATCTGAAGAAGGAATTACCACCTCACACGCCGTTGGAGAGGGGACCATAAGAGAATATCACCTCACGCTCATGCCGGAGAGGGGAAAATCTGAAGAAGGAATTACCACCTCACACGCCGTTGGAGAGGGGACCATAAGAGAATATCACCTCACGCTCATGCCGGAGAGGGAAACATCTGAAGAAGGAATTACCACCTCACACGCCGTTGGAGAGGGGACCATAAGAGAATATCACCTCACGCTCATGCCGGAGAGGGGAAAATCTGAAGAAGGAATTACCACCTCACACGCCGTTGGAGAGGGGACCATAAGAGAATATCACCTCACGCTCATGCCGGAGAGGGAAACATCTGAAGAAGGAATTACCACCTCACACGCCGTTGGAGAGGGGACCATAAGAGAATATCACCTCACGCTCATGCCGGAGAGGGGAACATCTGAAGAAGGAATTACCACCTCACACGCCGTTGGAGAGGGGACCATAAGAGAATATCACCTCACGCTCATGCCGGAGAGGGAAACATCTGAAGAAGGAATTACCACCTCACACGCCGTTGGAGAGGGGACCATAAGAGAATATCACCTCACGCTCATGCCGGAGAGGGGAACATCTGAAGAAGGAATTACCACCTCACACGCCGTTGGAGAGGGGACCATAAGAGAATATCACCTCACGCTCATGCCGGAGAGGGGAACATCTGAAGAAGGAATTACCACCTCACACGCCGTTGGAGAGGGGACCATAAGAGAATATCACCTCACGCTCATGCCGGAGAGGGGAACATCTGAAGAAGGAATTACCACCTCACACGCCGTTGGAGAGGGGACCATAAGAGAATATCACCTCACGCTCATGCCGGAGAGGGGAACATCTGAAGAAGGAATTACCACCTCACACGCCGTTGGAGAGGGGACCATAAGAGAACTTCTACTGAGTCTTTATCAGAAAAATCTGTTTGGAGTCGATTTAACTGGACTAGAGGAATCCTTGAAATATGTTTGAGAATTTCACCTGCATCTTTCCTGCAAGGTAAAGGTCAGTTATATGCAATGCATGATATGGATCAAGCAATGATATTCTCAATATGGATGCGATTTATATGATATGATGCGTGCATGCATGCTATAATGATGTACGTGATGATTTATGTATGTTTTTGTCTAGGAAAATAAATCCTTGACGGGTGCCGGGAAGTCATATCCTGGGCTGATGTTGAGGAAGAGATTTTGCTTCCGCTGTGGATGATTGTTGCAAGAATACCGGTAGGAGAAGATAACTCCGTTGAGGAATGAAATAATTCTGCGGGAGAAAAGATACTCTAGCGATCATGCTGGGGAGTGTTACTCTGTGGGGATAGCGATGCTTTGCTGAGTTGATGAAGATAACTCCGCTGGCGATACTGTTGATGAGTTATGCTGGGGATATCCTTGTTGTGCTGGAAGATACTTTGCCGAGGACGCTTTTTCCGTGGCTTTTGGCTGAGGATAACCCAGTTATATCCTGTTACGGAAATAACTCTTTAAATCAAGCCGGGACGACGCGTTCGTGCTCTGCGAGGGATAAGCTTCCAGAATCTACTGGGGATAAGCTCGCTGCTTGGGGAGATGAATTCCATCTTTCCTGGGGAACTGGATTGGATTCTCTGGGGAAGTTTTGAACTGCTGGGGACGTGATTCCTTTGAATATTGAGATACCGCCGGGGAACAATCTTTAGACCAAGACTGCCGGGGATGCTTGTTAAGAATGCGTGCTGCTGGGGAGGTATTGAGATCTACAGGAGGATACTCAATTTCCTTGATATTTGATGATTTGCTTGGAGAAGAATGTATTGTTTTGTTGAACCACTCTCTGGGGAATTAAGATACACTTGGCCGTGTTCTTTAGCTGAACCTACTTTAGTACCTTGGGGGATAGAACAATTAGACTGCTCTTAGACAACTCTTTATTGCCCCTGTTTCTGAGGTGGGAGAGGAAGACCTGCGAGGCGCTGATGGTTGTTGACGGACCAACCTTCTTCTGGTAGGCAAGTGACAAGATGACAGGATATAGTCGTACGCTTTTGATCCCTAATTTTTGCCTGGACCGCCCTTTCGGGTTTTCAGTCCACCGGGATACCCATTTTTGCCCAAGCCGCCTTTTCAGGTTTTCGACTTGCCGGGTGTACAAATTTTTTCATTTCATCCCTTCATTTTGCCCGAACCCTTTTGGTTCGCCGGGAAGCCCTGATTTTTGCCTAGGTATGTCAACCTAGCGGGTCTTTGATTTTGCGTAGTATTTTTCGGCTATGTCCATGTTCTCAGAATGTAGGGAGTTGCCCCTGTTTAGAAGTGTTTTTGTCATGCCACCAGAAGATGTTTAATCAGGCAAGATTCATTGTTGGAATGCCCCAAGTGATTCAGGCGGAGACCTGCCCCAGGCTATTTTGCCTTTGAGAGATTTTCCGAATCTTGATTGGACTGCCCCAGATAATGGACCATGGTCATGTATGCCCCTTGATTGGAGGTACTTTTGTTCATTAGGCATTCGTCGTGCGAACTTCTATGCTGTTCAAACAAAAAGTCATATGCAAACAAAGTTATGTTAAAAATGCAAAGCCTATGTCTGTCTTGAAGATTTTGAAAATGCGTTCTTTTTCATAAAACAAGTGAATGTTTGTAAAACGTGATGTCAACTCCGTATCCACCGTAAGCCTTAAGGAGTCAGGATACCTTTCGGCACAGTATGCTTTCGAACTAACCCATGCTTCAGCTAGGACTTTTAAGGGTTATAACGTAGCCTGGTTCACGGTTTAAGAAACAAAGGATAAAGGCTCAAATTTTATTTGTACCCACCCGCTCTTCGTGATGTTCTCCAAACCTAAACTCAGTTGATCATACATTAGACCTTGTTTGAGTCTTTGCTCTGATTTTCCAGTGATGGTTCGGATATTGATGATTTATTTTGAATGGGCAGTCATTTCTTTTGTTGAGGGTTTGTATGACCTCTTTCTTTTTGATTTTTTTTTTGTTACCCCTTTCTTTTTTTGCCTGAACTGTTTCCTTTTTTTGGAATTACAGTCAGCGGGATGCCCCAGTTTTGTAAGTCTCCTTCATGGGTTTTGACTTAATGGGCTTTTTGATTTTGAAAGATAATGACCGCCTTTCTTTATTGATTATTTGGAACCATCACTGTCTTTCTTTGTTTTGTAAGGACCTCTTCGGTGCCATTCATCATGCACTTGGATCAACTGAGAGAGCTACCCTGCCCCAGGTTATGATTAAGGGTTTTGATTTTCGAAAATAAAAACTTCTACTTCTTTGGCTCTGAGGGGTTGACGAGGGTTTATCATCCTTATAACTCCAGTGTTTAGGGATTGAAACAATGCCTGTACCTCATCAGCGGGGTCTGTTCAAAAGCATACTGTAATGATTGTGGTATCGTTTTCGTCATCCTCCCTCAAGAGGCTTAGAATTAAAGAGAGTTGACATCAGAAAAAATATGAAAATAATTTGCGTTTAGTGAATACGAATATATTGCTTCAAAACAGACGTATGCGATGCACTAATGAAATAACAATGTTTAACGATGAACAAATGTTTGAATAATCAAAAGGGAATTACAACTTGAAAAATCCTAATGAACAAAAATTTCTAGTTTGAGATAGCCATCTCAGATGGAGAATTCTCAGCGGAAGATTTTCATCTCGCCATCCGGCATGAACTCTATCACCCCTTCGTCAATCAAATCCTGAATTTTGTTCTTCAAGGTCCAACAGTCGTCTGTAGCATGCCCCGGGCTGTCCGAATGATAAGCGCAGTGGGTGTCGGGGTTATACCTCGAAGCTGTCCTGTTGGGATTCTTCGGAGGGTCCTTTAGAGTGATCAGATTGACCTCCAGCAAGCGCTTCAGTATAAAGGATGAGGGTATATCAGTCTCCGAGAAATGTCTTCCGGGCGCATTTCGTTTACGTTGACTACCCCGTTGAGGCTGGGCTCGTGACCCTGAAGCAAGCTGAGGAGATTTTCCTTTGTCTTCTTGCCCCGCATGTGGTTGAATGATGGCTGGAGCTTCCACCTTGGCTGTTTTCCCTACTGGATTATTTTGAAGCAGCTTGGTGACGAGAACCCGGAGTTCTTCTTGTTTTTGAGCTAAGTCCTGAATGAGAGTCATTTGGCCCACCAACTGCCCCATCATTTGGATCTTCATGGTTGCCAACTCAATTTGTAGTCCTTCCAACTGATCGTTCCTGATGCCCCCTGCATTCCCTAAGGTCAAGTTCCTGGTGAGGAGAGTCTTTATTTCTTCTTGCCCCTGGGATAGGTTCAAGAACATTTCTCGCAGTTGGGCGTTCTGAGTACGGAGATCTTGGTTGTCTGGTTGGAAAGCCATTGCTGAAATAAACAGCGAAGATGGTGAGTGACCTGTCAAGAGGGTACCTGTAATGCAATGATATGTATGATATGTATGCAATGTTTTCAAGGATCTTGCGGGGTAAACAAGAAACTTGTTAGAATTGGGATCCGATAGCTTGATTGAAGGAAATGCATGTTGTTGAGAATCCTTCTTCAAAGGGTCAAAGGCTCACCATATCCAGTGGGTCATAGCCCCTGACAACCTCGGCTAGAGGAAAATAAATCCTCTTTGCCCCTTGCTGGGATAGTTGTTCATCATGACCTGCATCACAAGCCCTTGAGATCCTTGAAATGGGTTAGGGTGTATGCAATGGTATGATGTCATGCTATGCATGGGATGATGTAGGTAAACCCTGCTATGAGTCCCCATTAAGGACTATAAACAGACCCTGCAAGAAATTCAGTATACTTCGTTATGAGTCCCAATTAAGGACTATAAACAACACCTGCAAGAGATCTAGTAAACCCTGTTATGAGTCCCAGTTAAGGACTATAAACAACACCTGCAAGAAATTTGGTAAACCCTGTTATGAGTCCCAATTAAGGACTATAAACAAGACCTGCAAGAAACCTAAGTAAAACCTGTCATGAGTCCCAGTTAAGGACTATAAACAGAACCTGCAAGTGGTTAGTACACCCTGTTATAAGTCCCAATTAAGGACTATGAACCAAACCTGCAAGACATCAAGGGTCAGATAATAAGCATGCAAGTAGTCAAGTACGAAGGCACGCAAGTCACACAAGAGAAGCCCTTAGGGTTTAGGCCAGCATGAGGTCTGGGTATTACCCTCTTGAAGTTGGTGGGTTCAACCTGTCCTAATCAAAGTAACCGGGTTCTAAGGTTCCCAATATCACGGGATTGCTTTCATTGTTCATCGTTTCGATTTAGCCACTGAACTGGCGACCGAAATATTCCAGGAAAGCAACCCTCAATTGAGCGTAGTATCGAGTATCAACCAACCTCGGACTGCACCAAAGTCAGTTATCTCACTACCCTAAAGAGGCCAAGATAGTTCAATTAAGGTTCCTAAGGTCTGTTGATGCTTCATGACACCATGCGGAGGCCCCGTACTCTCCTTGACTGAACTCAAGGGTTACCGGTACACACCAAAGTGCCACATCAACGTAGCAGACTGTTTCAACCATGTCGGTATACCCCGCACAGTTCCCTCACAGCCTTGTTGCTACTTTCTAAGAAAGGTATCCCTCAGATCCGGGTGTAGGATCTATAGAACTCCCAAGCAACACACAATTTAAAGCACACAAGGAAAACAATTGAAAACATAGTTATGAGCTAGCCCTAAGGTACACCTCACTTTAAGTTTAAATCCCCAGCAGAGTCGCCAGTTCTGTGATCGGTGGATCTGGAACTGACTGTTTAACGCTGGTTCGCGAAATGTCGCGGAAGCAAGAGTCGCCACCGTCTTTTATTTTCTCCAAATGGAAAGGACAAAAGCACAGAAAAATTCCTTAAAGAGATTGCTCTCGGTTCGGGAGGTAGGTTATAGAAAGGGAAGGTGTTAGCACCCTTTCTATCCATGGTTATCCATGGGCTCTTAGATACTTGCTCACTTGTGTTTTCAAAAATGTTTGTTTGCTTTTCAATGTGGGTTTAAAAGTTTCTTTTGAAAAATTTCAGTTCGACTCGTACGTCAGAGTGTTTGAAAAGTTTGCTTTGAAAGCTTTTGAAAATGTGTCAGTGTGAAAAGTCTTTTGAGTTTGTTTTAAGATTAGAGCAAGTATCCTTGAGAACCTACCTACCCTAAGGAATTCGTCTGTGTAAATGTCCTTAAAAGTAGTGCCATCCCACCATTGAGAGGTAGGTAGCACCACCGTTGGAGGTGTTCGGGTCAATTCGATTTTTAGGGACATGGTGATCACCAGAGCAATGGGAAGACACCTTAGAAGCTACCCTCATGCCGGGTTCCCGGATCATGAGGACTTACTAAGACATCCTCTACTCGACGATCACCTTTCGAAAGGCAACAGTGAGGCGTATCCTAGGGGTGGTGTGTGCGAATCGTGTGTCATGTTTCAGTTATTTGTCTTGTCATGTTCATTGTGATCTACGTTTGATTTTAATTAGGGCCATTCATTCTTGCATGCATATTAAGAGATATAAAATTTGCGAGGAAATAAATCTAAGACTATTACAAATGGCGCGGGTCCACATCGCCAAAATTAAACCGGACCCGATTTAGCGGAAAAATAAATAATGCGAAGAAATAAAGTGCGAAAAGTAAAATTACATGGCTTAGGGACAATTACATAATTATGATAAGCAATAAAATAAACGCGCAAAAAGAAAATAATCAAAACAAAACTAGGGCGTCGGACCCTTTTGCAAACAATTAAAATTAATGAGAATTAAAAATTAAATGATTAAATGTTTTTTTTGGTATTTTGTGCTTTTTTAGATTTAATGAGAAAAAGGGGTTAATTGAAATTAAACTAAATATTAGACCTAATTCTATTATTTTTTATTTATTATGAAAGAATTAAAATATAATCTAAATTAAACCCTAAATTATTTATGTACAATTTTTAATTATAAAAATAAATAAATAATATTGTGAGAAATAAAAATTAAAAAGACATTAAAACTATCAATTAACCTAATTCTACATGTTTTTGGATTTTTATTAAAAAGAAATTAAAATTAAAACCTAATTAAACTAAACAATTTACATTCTAATTTATTCATGGCAATAATAAAATAAAAATTGTATTTTTTGTCTTTTCTGTATTTTTTAATGTTTTTATATTTTATAGAAAAATAAGTTAATTAAATTAAGACAATAAAATAAATAAAACAATAAAAATAAAAGGGAGAAGAAAAATATAAGAAATGCAAACCAGTGTGGGGTGTAGCCCCAAATAAGGAGGTATAGGCCTGGAAATTCTGGCCCAACAAGATTTGAATTTGCTGACTTTTCATGATTCCATATGGTGCGTTTGACCAGGTGTATGCTGCACCCTGAAGCTTGGACATTGATTTGATCATTGTGGACGCGTGGCTAATGGGATGCTGATGGAGTATGGTGGTCTTTCATGTTAGGCCTGCATGGGATCAATTATAGAAAAATAATATGAAGCTTATACAGACCTGGGGATCGAACCCAGGTCTTGCACTTCACCAGCCAACACCTGGACCACTATGCCATTTAGCGCGTTGTTAACATATAATATCAATTAAACAATATAAGAGAAAAGCAATGTTAATAGAAATCAGCGCGCCAATTTTTAAAACAATGAATCATTGATTGACACGATTCCATCTCCTTCATCGTCCCTGTAAATCAAAGCATTGGGCAACGGTTTTCAGAACGTGGTTTTAGAGGGCCTTTGGAAAAATAGCGATTAGCGCTATGGCATTGATAAATTGATCGCGAGGGTCCAGATTGCTTCGGCTTGAGGAGCTGGTTTGAATGGTCTAAGTTTCGTGCTTCAATTTTACAGGACAAGAAAATCCCCAATTGGGAGCTCAAGAAACCCTAGAAGGCGTTCATGGCAATATCGCGTATAGGGCATAAAAATGCAATCCAACTGCAGGGTTAGCATCAGAGACTTATAATAAACACGAATATATGATTAAATTTCAAAGAAGATGCTTAGAACATGATATGCATTTAAGAATTTTTTGCTGTACAGTCTGAGGTCGTGATACCGTTTCAAGGCGTTTTGCTTGTTGTTTTTGATTGAGAAACACTCAATGATGTCTCAGGATGCTAATGGGACAAGAATTGGGGTCTGAATCGAGCTTGAAACTGGTTTTCAGTCTTGAGTTTTTTGTGAAAAATTTCAATATGCAATGCTTGTTTTGGGCGCAGCTTTCAGTCCAATTTGCTTAGGGTTGTCATCTCATACTTGTATGGAAGCAATTAGGTTAAAAAGATTGAATAAAATCCATTGCTTTGATGATTTCAATCTTTGATTTGTTAAGGATCTTTTCTAATCTTTTTCTCATGCATTTTGGTTCAATCATGATCAATTAGCACCAAATCTTGCCTATTTAAGATATGCACGAAATATTAAGAATAAACATGCATGAAAAGATTTTTTTAGGTTAAGTTTGATATTTTTCATATATTAAAATCATTTAAATGAATATAAATTAATATTAATTCAAATAAATAATTAAAAAATATGAGAATACTTCCCTTTGGGCCTAGTGGTCGTGCATAGGCTTGGCATGAAGAAACTTGGAAGAAAAATGGGCCCATTTGCATTTTTAGGCCTTTTGCATCAATGTTGACTTTTCAAAATTCCCAAAAATTTCCCAACTTCCACAAGGCATAACTTGGTCAATTTTTAAGCTTTTCACATGTTCTTGGACATTTTGGAAAGGTCTTTGAGTCCTTTAACCAATGCCTTTGGTCCCATGTCATTTTGGTTTACCAATCGCAAGTTATGGCCTTTGACTTAAAGTCACTTTTTGTTGACTTTTGAAAATGACCTATAATGTTGAAATTGATAACTTTTTGTGAGAGCATTTCTTGGACTTGGAATATGAAGATGAGTTGTAGGAAATGTCTTTCTCTTCAAAATGAGCTTTGGATGGAATTTTTCTGATAATCCATGTGAAAGTTATGCCCTAGTCAATTTCAGTTGACTTTTTCAGCTGTCCAAATATAGCAACTTTTGCATCTTTGATGATTTCTGAGCCAAATTTTGAGAATCATGATCAAGCATTGATCAAATGATGTTTGTGGCTTCAAAATGATATGTTGACCAAAAATTTGAACTTTTGACTGTCAAATGACCATTTTGCCCCTACAGTTGACTGTAGTGCAATTTAGGGTTTTGACTGTGCAATTTTGAGCTGAATGCCTTGAAACTTGATATGAGGATACTTGACCATCTTTGTAGGCATGTGAGACTTGATTGGGCCTTTGAAAACTTCCTTTCCTTGATCAGAACCCAAACCCTAGTTTTGACTGTTAGGAGACAGTTGAGCTGCACAACCCTTGGGGCATTTTGTGACCTTGACTTTGACAATTCTTGATGAATATGGGAGGGCAAATTTTGGGGTACAACACATTCAAATAGCATCAAAACCTTATAATAAACATGAATGCATGATTAAATTTCATTGAAAACACGCATACACATGTAATCGAGAATCAAGAAAAATGGAAAGAACGAGTCTTGTATCTTACGATTCTGGGCATTTTATGGCTTGAGAGCAATTGGGATAGCTTCAATACACGCCCAAGAATAGATTGTTGGCTTTGAACCACCTTGAATTTTCCTCTAACTCAGAATTCGAACCACACTTTTTTTGTCAAAAAATTGAGTTTTGTTCTTATGATTTTCACGTCCTTATCCTTGTTTTTTTTGCTCTGGCTGCGTTGTATGCATATATGGGACTGATTTAGGTTAACATATATGGAAAAAATCCAAGGAATAAAGGCATGGCTTTAAGAGGAAAATTAAATCTTGAAAATTTTCTAAATTTGTATATTTCCTCCCTTTCCAAGCTTGCACGAATCTTTTGGCATTATACAACAT
The DNA here is from genome assembly GCA_948472305.1 of Vicia faba. Classification (NCBI taxonomy): domain Eukaryota; kingdom Viridiplantae; phylum Streptophyta; class Magnoliopsida; order Fabales; family Fabaceae; genus Vicia; species Vicia faba. The sequence continues at coordinate 1,070,951,021 of OX451740.1, read as the reverse complement.
ATTTGGATTGTGATTCACTTCAAAATCAAATCAAAACAAATCTTCACTATTTTAATATCAATTATTTGATTTAATTTGGATTTTAAAATATTAAAAATCAAAATAAATCAAATAAATAATAAAATGATGCATGGAGTGGTTCATGGGTCGTGGACCGTGTTAGGAACAAGATACAAGCATAAAAAGTTGGGCCCATTTGAAGAAAAATGCATTTTGGGCATGGTTGACTTTGTGCAAATTTCCAAAAATGGAAAACTTTGACAATGCACATCTCTCTCAATTTTGACCATAAGAGTGTGTTCTTGGAATTTTTAGAAATCTTAGGATGTCCTCTAAACAACCCTTTTTGTTTCATCTCAATTGGATCTTACATGTTCATGTAAGAAGCTTTGACCCAAAAGGTGTTTTATGTTGACTTTTTGAAATGAACTATAATGTCTGAATTCATATCTTTCCATGAGTGCATATTTTGAACTTGAGGGATGAAGATGAGTTGTAGGTAATTGCATCCTATTCAAAATGAGCCTTGGATGGGAAATTTCTGATAAAGTATGAGAAACTTATGCATGGTCAAAGTTTGGTTGACTTTTCCTATAGAAACCCTAATTTAGCAACTTTTGAGTTTTGATGAAATAGGAGCATTCCTTGGGGAATCATGATCAAAATTTTATCAAATGATGGATATAACTTCAAAATGTTGATGTTGACAAAAAATCTTTAAGTTTGACTGTATGTGGGTCACAGTTGACTTTTGACCTAGTACAATTGATTTTTAGGCATTTGAGCAGTTGACTGAGCAAACTTCTTGTGCAAGGCATGAAACTTGGAATGGATGATCTTGAGAACATATTATGGAAATGGAAAACAATTGGGACCCTTTGAACTCAAAATTTTTGATGAGGAGTGAAACCCTAGTTTGGGGCTCATTGTCTTAGGAGGAGGATTTGTCTGGTCAATCCTTAGTCCACTTGAGCAATTGAGGACCTCTAGGAATATGTTTTGAGTAAAAATGGGAGGGCAAATTTTGGGGTACAAAACAAGCCATATCCTCCATTTTTAGATAATGCAAATTCTCCTTTCTCATGATTGTGGGTAGTAACTATGTTTTCCACACGGACAATGACAATGATGTCTTATCTCATAAAATTAACCAACACACTTGTGTTTTTTTTTAAAATTTTTAAAAGAGGAACTACTTGTACCCTGATCCCCTATTGCATGAAAGGTGGTACGTAGGCACTATGGGTTCTCAACCGCGGCGAGTGTAAAAATCATAAAAAATATATTTCTTTTCTCACCTCCACCATCTATTTTTTACATAATATTTTATAGCCAAAATATACAGATTTTACAAAGAGGTTCCTGCGGAGTACCATAGATGTTTAGGGTGCTAATACCTTCCCTTTGCAAAACCAACCCCCTTACATTGAATCTTTCCCCCTCTTTTTTGGGTTACTCGCTCTTTTCCCATTCCTTTGGAAACAATAAAGCACGGTGGCGATTTTTATTTTGATCTGTATAAGTCTAGTCAATCTAATGGATTAGTCTTAAACATTTCTACCGCTACAAAAAAAATAGTGACTTCACTGGGCAAAGACTGACCACTTTCTGGTCCATCCCTAAGTGGGTTAAGCCTATCTTTGTTTATATCTGTATATGTGCTATTGTTGTTTATATGTTATACGCTATATATATGTTTTTCTGGATTTTCCCGTTTTTCAGGTGTAAGTCTCAGAGTGCCTAAGAGGGGCGGGGGGGGGGGGGGGGGGGGGTGAATTAGGTCTTATAAAATTTTATTCGGTTTTATGAGAATGCTTGGTAGTAATTTTTGGTTAAGTGTTTGAAGGTTTTGTTTATATCTATATCTTTTCCTGATTATGGTGATGAAAGCGATAAATGCGGAAAAGTAAAGAACACGGTGATATATCCTGGTTCCCCTCACAATCCGAGAGTACTCCAGTCCCCTTTCCAACACGAAAGAGATTTCACTATAGTTAGAATGATTGTACAACCTATGCTTACTATCTAACCTATAGGGTGATCAAAGGTTCTTAACACCTTTAAGACCAAACAAACACTAATGTGAATGAAGAACAATCCTCTTCAAATCACAACACTTACTTCCAACAATCCTGGATAGTAAGGGAAAAACCTTTAAGTAATACAATGATTAATTTGACGTATATGGAGAGCTTTATCAATCTTCAATTGATCTTCTTCTTCAAGATAAAACAATTCTCAACAATGTATATAAATGTTCACAATGTATGTATGAAACTTGTAATGATAATGAAAGCGTATATGGCAAGTTTCACAAAATTATGAACACATGAAAGTTTATGTGCAAATTTGAATGAATGAGAAAATTGTTAATATGAAGAAGGTTTTGTTAATTTGAAAATTGAAGCATTGTTGTATGTTTTTGAAATAAGAAAATCTGCATTTTATAAAGTCATAAGAACCTCTTCATTCATGCCAATTCATATGAAAAGTTGCAATGCATTCATGAAAAGATACCACTTGAAAAATGTTCAAAAAACAAAGTAAAAGCTGCACTGGTTCGCTAGGAACCGGTTCCGGCACTGACAGAACCCAGTTCTTAGTGAACGTTATAAGTTGGAATTCAAAAATATCATGCAGGAACCGGTTCCCCTATTGGTACAACCCGGTTCCTGGTACAAAATCCAGGGACATGTTTTTTGAGAAATTCTGGAACCCGGTTCCCTGTTAGGGAGGAACCGGTTCCTAAAGGGTTATTTTCAAAAATACTTTTTGAAAGATATTTCAAACAAAGTTTTCTTGATCTTAAAGTTATGGAATATGTATATGTTGATGAATGCATATTGTGAACATCTATATTCAATATTTTAAGAATTATTTATACCATATTTGACATTTGATGATTCTTCAATAATTCTTCAATAATCTTCAAGACTTTTATTTGATGTTGATAAGCTTTTTGCACATCCTTTGAATGTTGATGTCCATGTTGTCTTCATCAAAACACATGCTTTAAATATGACTTGAGAAGCTTGCAATTACATTCTCCCCCTTTTTGATGATGACAACCAAGTCTTGAAAACGATTTCTTGAAATGTTTATGTTGGTTTGTGTAGCAAACATGTTGAGCAAATGCAAGGCTCCCCCTAAATTGTCTGCTCCCCCTAAGTCCATGATTCTTTGAATTTTGGAGTGAGTTTGATATTTTATGGGCCGACAATTTCGTTGAAACAAAACAACACACATGCATATTCTTCTCCACCTTTGTTAACATCAAAAAGGATGGGGAAAAAGAGTGAAATAGATACATATAAAAATTAAGATGTGCATAAAACACAACCATACATTTAAAGTACGAACAAAACACATTGTATGATTTCAAACATACTAAAATACGAACAACGAATTGTACGATTACATAACAATAAAACAAAAAATGAATAAACATCACGAAGCATAAAAATAGAACATTGTCTAAATGTTACAAAGAAAAATACATTAAAAAGAAATGACATAAAACACATTAAAAAGCACTTAAGCATAAAAAGGGGCGTGTGGCCGGTCTGCATGCTGGGAACCGGTTCTGCACTATAGTGAACCCGGTTCCTGGCTTTTGAAAAAAATAGCATTTCTGGAAAATGAACCAGGAACCGGTTCCTACCATTATGGGAACCGGGTTCCACATGCAAATATTGCCAAAAACTTGAAAAATTGTTGTGAAAGGAAAAGTTTTGTACAAACAATATATACACACATATTTTATAAAAACATATACAAAAGAAGGAGTGCACCTTATGAGAAACATTTAATGATCACCTTCTTCCAAAATACCAAGTTCTTTTCCAAGCTTTTTGTTCTTGATGGACCAAAGAGATCCATGTGTAACAATTGTAGTGGTTTTGTAGTATACACCACATTCTTAGATTTGAAAGTTGTTTTGGTCTGTTTGCCCTTTTGGCATGCATTACATAATTTGTCTTTGATGAACTTCATCTTTGGTAGACCAATAACTAAGTCATGCTTAACCAATTTGTTCAAGTGCTCCATGTGAATGTGAGCGATCCTCTTGTGCCATAACCAAGCGTCATTGTTGTTTACCATAAGACATTGTACCTTCAGAGACAAATCATCTAAAGTAATCATAAAAATATTGTTAGTTCTTATACCTTTGAGTTTTACCTCATTGATTGCCTCATCCATAATGAGACATTCATCTTTGTTGAATTTGATCTTGAACCCTCTATCGCAAAGTTGACTTATGCTAAGAAGATTGTGCTTTAATCCTTCAACATAGAGAACATCCTCAATTTGAATGGATGGAGGTGTGCCAACTATTCCAACGCCAAGAATCTTTCCTTTGGTGTTGTCTCCATAGGTGACATACCCTTTGGCTTTATGTACTAGATATGAAAATTGGTGTACATCTCCTGTCATATGCTTTGAACATCCACTATCAAGATACCAAACATTTGATGTGGATTTCAAGCATGCCTACACAAACAAATTATTCTTTGTTAGGTACCCAAGTTGCCTTGGGTCCTTCATAGTTAGTTCCCTTTTTCACCCACACATAATGCCCACTTGCTATACTAAAGTTTCTAACATAGCAAGCATTAGGTGTATGGCCTTTAATACCACAATAAAAACAAGTAGGTTCAAAGTTACTTCTATATCTAGAAGGATAAGATTTCTTCTTAGGAAATGTTTTCTTTTTCGATACATTAGCCTTTTTCTTTTGATGATTATGAACGACTTGCTTCTTTTCTACTTTCTTGGGATTGGAACTATTACTAGCCTTTACAAAAATAGTGGGATTGTTACTTGGTTTCTTAGAATTCACATAACCAAGACCTCTTTTATCATTTGGATAACGTTGTTGGCTTAGTAATCCTTCCAATCCTATTTGTCCTTTTTCATATTGTTCAATGACTCTTTTCAATTGAAAAATTTGAAAGACATTTGATTCACACTTGGAGCATGCAAAGTTTTCTTTTTCTTTAATAAAATTCTGTTTTTGAAGTTCAAAATCTTTAGTCATGGTGTCAATTTTTTCTAAACAACTTAAAAGTTCTTTTTCTTGATTTGACACCTTTTTGTATAAACTTTTGCATTCTTTCAAGAGTTCATCAATAGCATCTTGAACATCATCATCAAAAAGATTAAATTCATTACTAACCTCTTCTTCATCGTCGGAGTGATGTGAAGCCATTAATGCTAGATTTGCACATTCCTCGCTTTCCGAATCGGATGAAGAACTTATCTCATTATCTTCCCATATAACATAAGCCTTTTTGTTCTTGAACTCCTTTTTTCCTTTGAATCCATTTTTCTTTGAGAGTTTTGGACAATCCGGCTTTATGTGACCTTGCTTTCCACATTCATAACATGTGACATCTTGTGTTGATGTGGAGGCTTCTTTATCTTTATGATTATAAAATTTCTTCCTCTTGACAAAGTTAGCATTATGAAGATTATTTTTATGACCAAAATATTTTCCTAACCTTTTTACAAGAAGCAAGAAGTTTTCATCTTCCTCCGATGCATATTTATCTTGACTTTCCTTTGAATCAACTTTCAAAGCAATGCCTTTGGATTTCTTCTCTAAATTTTCATGTTTTTCAAGTCTACCGAGTTCCGTTTCGTATTCTTGAAGTTTGCCAAATAATGTAGTGGAAGTCATTGCAGAGAGACTCTTCTTTTCCGAGATTGCCGTTACCTTTGGTTGCCATTCCCTAGTCAATGATCTAAGGATTTCCAAGTTGAGTTCATCATTTGTCAAGGTTTTACCAAGAGCATTTAAGTGATTTGTCAAATGCACAAATCTCTTTTGTAAGTCGAGAATGGATTCTCTGGGCTGCATTCGAAATAGTTCATATTCTTGACTCAAGGTATTTAGCCTTGATCTTTTTACTTTAGCCGTTCCTTCATGAGTTTGAACCAGGGTATCCCATATTTCTTTTGCTGTCTTGCAGTTCGAGACACGGAAAAATTTGTCCATACTGAGTGCACCTTGAAGAAGGTTTATTGCCTTTTTGTCATAGAGAACTTTCTTTTTATCATCGTCGTCCCATGCGGTTTTGGGCTTTGCAGAACCAATGCCATTGATTACGGATATTGGAATAAATGAACAATTTTCAACAACATCCCATACTTCCTCTCCTTGTGCTTCTAAATGCGCCTTCATGCGTATTTTCCAGAAGTCAAAATATTCACCACAGAATAGAGGAGGCTTGTTGTTACTACCACCATCTCTGAAAGCTGGTTGATAATTTGCAGAAGCCATTTTGGATCTTTAGGAACAAGTTACCTATAACTTGCTCTGATGCCAATTGTAAGTCTCAGAGTGCCTAAGAGGGGGGGGGGGGTGAATTAGGTCTTATAAAATTTTATTCGGTTTTATGAGAATGCTTGGTAGTAATTTTTGGTTAAGTGTTTAAAGGTTTTGTTTATATATTTATCTTTTTCCTGATTATGGTGATGAAAGCGATAAATGCGGAAAAGTAAAGAACACGGTGATATATCCTGGTTCCCCTCACAATCCGAGAGTAATCTAGTCCCCTTTCCAACACGAAAGAGATTTCACTATAGTTAGAATGATTGTACAACCTATGCTTACTATCTAACCTATAGGGTGATCAAAGGTTCTTAACACCTTTAAGACCAAACAAACACTAATGTGAATGAAGAACAATCCTCTTCAAATCACAACACTTACTTCCAACAATCCTGGATAGTAATGGAAAAACCTTTAAGTAATACATTGATTAATTTAACGTATATGAAGAGCTTTATCAATCTTCAATTGATCTTCTTCTTCAAGATAAAACAATTCTCAACAATGTATATAAATGTTCACAATGTATGTATGAAACTTGTAATGATAATGAAAGTGTATATGGCAAGTTTCACAAAATTATGAACACATGAAAGTTTATGTGCAAATTTGAATGAATGAGAAAATTTTTAATATGAAGAAGGTTTTGTTAATTTGAAAATTGAAGCATTGTTGTATATTTTTGAAATAAGAAAATCTGCATTTTATAAAGTCATAAGAACCTCTTCATTCATGCCAATTCATATGAAAAGTTGCAATGCATTCATGAAAAGATACCACTTGAAAAATGTTCAAAAAACAAAGTAAAAGCTGCACTGGTTCGCTAGGAACCGGTTCCGACACTGACAGAACCCGGTTCTTAGTGAACGTTATAAGTTGGAATTCAAAAATATCATGCAGGAACCGGTTCCCCTATTGGTACAACCCGGTTCCTGGTACAAAATCCAGGGACATGTTTTTTGAGAAATTCTGGAACCCGATTCCCTGTTAGGGAGGAACCGGTTCCTAAAGGGTTATTTTCAAAAATACTTTTTGAAAGGTATTTCAAACAAATTTTTCTTGATCTTAAAGTTATGGAATATGTATATGTTGATGAATGCATATTGTGAACATCTATATTCAAGATTTTAAGAATTATTTATGCCATATTTGACATTTGATGATTCTGTAGCCGTGAAAATCGGAGATCAAGCTATTAATTAACTTGACTCACAAAAGCAAGAGTCGCCACCGTGCTTTATTATTTCCAAGGGAAAAGGGAAAAGAGCGAAATAAAACCCTAAAATATGCAATGTATAATAATACTTAAAAGTAATGAAAATACAATGCGTTTTGAAAAGAGATCGAGAGTTCGGGGGTTGGTTATACAATGGGAAGGTATTAGCACCCAATGCATCTGCGGTACTCCGCAGGAACCTTTTGAAATATCTGTTTTTGGTTAAAATTGTTTGTTTGATTAAATGGGTACGAATGAGATTTTGAAGATACGACGACCTAGTGTTGAAGTTTTGACTTAAAAGGGGTGTGAGTTTTAAAAATTGATTTGTAGGAGATTCTTCTTAAGATTAATAAAACTAAAAAGGTATGAAGGGATTTCACATAATCGTATTAGATACTCGATGACATGAAGTCAACAAATTAATTCTTTCCCTTGGATTTAAAACCACAGACGGATAAATAAGCTAAAAGTATATCAAACCTTAGGTGAAAATAAATCACAAGCCGACAGCATCATCAAAAAATATAATGTGAGATAATACTCCAAGCATCAGATAAAGCACAAAGGCGGTGGATAAAGCTCACGGTGTCAGATAAGAATCCCTGCATCAGATGAAACACACAAACAAAACCAATAGCACATAGAAACTACCTAAAGTCTCATATAGGGCGCAAGAATAAGCTACGAGACCGAAATGAAAGTGAATCGAAAGCAACTAAATATTGCACTTTGTTAAGTAATCTTAGAGTAGATTCATGTAGGAATCGACTCTAACAGGTCGCCCAAAATATTTGTGTTCAAATGCATTCAAAAATTAAATCGAATTCAAAGTTCGAAATCACAACACAATCATGAGAATAGCAACACAACTTGAATTTATTTACAAGTAAATTCTACTTAGATTTTTTATATTTATCAAATACTAAATTAAAAAAAAATAAAAAAACAAAAAGAACAAAATATGAATGCAAAATTTAAATGGGGTATATAAGAAATAACAATTGGGCTTAGAGACCAAAGTAAGTGTCAAGCCCAATTTACTTGAAATAACACTTAACAAAATCTTCTAAATAAAACAACTAAAAGTAAAATAGAATAATAAATAATAGTCACCATAGAATGGAGTGTTATGGTTTTGTGTTGAAAGATGAAGGGTGGTTCACAGTGAGGTAAAACTGGTGGTAAGGTGAAAACGCGACAGAGATTGAAGCGAGTGAGATTGCTAGCGGAATAATTGATGGAGATTGGGTTATGGTGGTTTACGGTAGGAAGGGGTGATTGAATGGATGGTAGTGAGAAGAAACAAAGGCGGAGGGATTTGCTGATGGGATTGTGGGTTTGTTGCGATTGGCGGTTGCGTTGGTGCTACTTGAACGGTTCATGGTTGTTGTACCCCAAAATTTGCCCTCCCATATTCATCAAGAATTGTCAAAGTCAAGGTCACAAAATTCCCCAAGGGTTGTGCAGCTCAACTGTCTCCTATACAGTCAAAACTAGGGTTTGAGTTCTGGTCAAGCAAATGAACTTTTCAAAGGCCCAATCAAGTCTCATATGCTCACAAAGATGGTCAAGCATCCCCATGTCAAGTTTCAAGGCATTCAGCTCAAAATTGCACAGTCAAAACCCTAAATTGCACTACAGTCAACTGTAGGGGCAAAATGGTCATTTGACAGTCAAAAGTTCAAATTTTTGGTCAACATATCATTTTGAAGCCACAAACATCATTTGATCAATGTTTGATCATGATTCTCAAAATTTGGCTCAGAAATCATCAAAGATGCAAAAGTTGCTATATTTGGACAGCTGGAAAAGTCAACTGAAATTGACCAGGGCATAACTTTCACATGGATTATCAGAAAAATTCCATCCAAGGCTCATTTTGAAGAGAAAGACATTTCCTACAATTCATCTTCATGTTCCAAGTCCAAGAAATGCTCTCACAAAAAGTTATCAATTTCAACATTATAGGTCATTTTCAAAAGTCAACAAAAGGTGACTTTAAGTCAAAGGCCATAACTTGAGATTGGTAAATCAAAATAACATGGGACCAAAGGCATTGGTTAAAGGACTCAAAGACCTTTCCAAAATGTCCAAGAACATGTGAAAAGCTTAAAAATTGACCAAGTTATGCCTTGTGGAAGTTGGGAAATTTTAGGGATTTTGAAAAGTCAACAATGGTTCAAATGATCCAAAAATGCAAATGGGCCTATTTTTCTTCCAAATTTCTTCATGCCAAGCCTATGCACGACCACTAGGCCCAAAGGGAAGTATTTTCATATTTTTTAATTATTTATTTGAATTAATATTAATTTACATTCATTTAAATCATTTTAATTCATGAAAAATATAAACCTTAACCTAAAAAATCTTTTTATGCACATTCTAATGTCAATATTTCGTGCATATCCCAATTAGGCAAATTTGGATGAGATTGGATCATGATTGAACAAAAACAATATGAAAAAAGATATGAAAAAGATTTTCCAAAATCAAATATTGAAATCCATGAATGCTTGAGATTTTGTGCAAAGTTTTTGACCTAACATGCTCTATACATACACAGCATCACAACCCTAATCATACAAGACTGCAAGCTGCGCACAATCAAGCTTTGGCAAATTGAAAATTTTCATATAAAACTCAAAACTGAAAAGTGCCTTAGGAGGAGATTCAAGCTTCAACTTTGATTCCAATAGCTTCCTTGGGTGATTCTGAACGCGTGCCAATCATTAACATCAACAAAAACGCCTTGAACTGGTATCTGGAACTCAAACCGTGCCAAGAAAATATTGAAATCGCATAGCATGATTTAGACATCTTTTTGCATTTTTGCTTGTATATTCTTACTCCTTATGAAGTTTGTGAACTAACCATTATAATTAATTGAGTTTTTGTGGCATAAACATGAATCTACCATGAACGGTCTTTAGGGTTTCAGGAACTCAAAAAGGGGGTTTCCCAATACAAGTAAAATTAGGCCATCTGGATACCATGGTTGAGTTCAGCGCACCAAGACGAAGAAGAATGCATACTCGCGAACAATTTATATCCACCCACCGTCTAATCGCTATTTTCCTGTAGGTGGTATACAGCAACGCGTTAAAACCGTTGCCATATTGTTTTTATTCTCAGGCACGCGAAGAAGACAACTCCGTGGCACGCAGGGATTGGATGTTTCAAATTCACGCGCGTTTTAGTTATCATGCGTTGGTGTCACTTTTTTATTATTTGTTTATTATAATATACCAATTGATTCACGTAGCTCAGCTGGCAGGGACTAACACTTATAATCTTCAAGACCTGGGTTCAAGTCCCAGGTCTGGCAAAAGTTTCACATTATTTTTCATAAAAAATTCTTATGCAGCGCGCTTGAGGATGTTCACCATACACACTCAAATATCATCTAGCCACGCGTCCTGGAGAGCATATCAAGGGCGTAGATCAAGGGTGTACCACATACGCCAGTCAACGCGTCATATAAGATTCAAAAAGTCAATGAAGACTGAAGCTTAATGGGCCAATGTTCTAAGGCCTGAACCTCCAGTTTCGGGACAACACCCCACTCTGGTTTGCTTTCCTTATTTATTTTTTTATTACTTTAATTATTGTATTATATTATTTTTATTGCTTTAATTAATTAATTTATTTTTTCTATAAAATATAAAAACATTATAAAAATCAGAAAAAGACCAAAAATAATATCTATTTTATTATAATTATTTTATTAGCATGTAAATAAACTAGTGTAATTAGGTTTTAATTCTAATTCCTTTTTTAATAAAAATCCAAAAACATGTAGAATTAGGTTTAATATCTTTGTTGATTTTCCTTTTTTTTAATTTTTATTTCTCACAATACTATTTATTTATTATTTTATTTTTATAATTAAAAATTGTACATAATAAATTTTAGGTTTAATTTAGATCTTAATTTAATTCTTTCTTAATAAATAAAAAATAATAGAATTAGGGTTTGCCGTTTAATTTAATTTCAATTAATTTTTCCTTTTTTCTTTTAAATCTAAAAAACACAAAATACCAAAAATATTATTCTCATTTAATTTTAATTTTTAAGTCCTTATTAATTTTAATTATTTGCAAAAAGGGTCCAACGCCCTAGTTTCGTTTTAATTATTTAATTTGCGCATTTACTTTTTATCGTTTATATAATTATGTAATTGTCCCAAAGCCATGTACATTTACTTATCGCACTTTTATCGCTTTATTTATTTTCCGCAAAATCGGGTCCGGTTTAATTTTGGCGATGTGGACCCGCGCCATTTGTAATAGTTTAGATTTATTTTCCCGCAAATATTAACTGTTAAACAAAGCATGCAAAAATGAATGGCCATAATAAAATCAAGCGTAGATCACAATGAACATGACAAGATAAAATAATTGAAACATGACACACAATTCGCACACACCACCCCTAGGGTACGCCTCACTGTTGCCTTGCCTCGAAAGGTGATCGTCGAGTAGAAAACGTCTTAGTAAGTCCTCATGATCCGGGAACCTGGCATGAGGGTAGCTTCTAAGGTGTCTTCCCATTGCTCTGGTGATCACCATGTCCCTAAAATCGAATTGACCCGAACACCTCCAACAGTGGTGCTACCTACCTCTCAATGGTAGGATGGCACTACTTTTAAGGACATCTACACAGACGAATTCCTTAGGGTAGGTAGGTTCTCAAGGATACTTGCTCTAATTTCAAAAACAAACTGAAATATTTTCACACCAACACTTTTCAAAAGCTTTCAAAAGCAAATTTTTCAAACACTCTGACGTACGAGTCGAACTGAAATTTTTCAAAGAAACTTTTTAAACCCACATTGAAAAGCAAGCAAACATTTTTGAAAACACATTGAGCAAGTATCTAAGAGCCCATGGATAACCATGGATAGAAAGGGTGCTAACACCTTCCCTTTCTATAACCTACCTCCCGAACCGAGAGCAATCTCTTTTAAGGAATTTTTCTGTGCTTTTGTCCTTTCCATTTGGAGAAAATAAAAGACGGTGGCGACTCTTGCTTCCGCGACATTTCGCGAACCAGCGTTAAACAGTCAGTTCCAGATCCACCGATCACAGAACTGGCGACTCTGCTGGGGATACTCTTAAAGTGAGGTGTACCTTAGGGCTAGCTTATAACTATGTTTTCAATTGTCTTCTTTGCTTGCTTTAAATTGTGGGTTGCTTGGGAGTTCTATAGATCTTAACCCGGATCTGGGGGATACCTTTCTTAGAAAGTAGCAACAAGGCTGTGAGGGAACTGTGCGGGGTATACCGACACGGTTGAAACAGTCTGCTACGTTGATGTGGCACTTTGGTGTGTACCGGTAACCCTTGAGTTCAGTCAAGGAGAGTACGGGGCCTCCGCGTGGTGTCGTGAAGCATCAACAGACCTTAGGAACCTTAATTGAACTATCTTGGCCTCTTTAGGGTAGTGAGATAACTGACTTTGGTGCAGTCCGAGGTTGGTTGATACTCGATACTACGCTCAATTGAGGGTTGCTTTCCTGGAATATTTCGGTCGCCAGTTCAGTGGCTAAATCGAAACGATGAACAATGAAAGCAATCCCGTGATATTGGGAACCTTAGAACCCGGTTACTTTGATTAGGACAGGTATGAACCCACCAACTCAAGAGGGTACTACCCAAACCCCATGCTGGCCTTAAACCTTAAGGGCTTGTCTTGTGTGCCTTGTTTGCCCTACATGTTTGTCTTTGTAAATATCTGTGGTGTGTTTAATCATAGCATCATGACATCATCCAGCATCATATGCATTGACTAACCATTTCAGGGGTTCGGATTTTCATCTTTGTTCTTGTTTTGTAGGACATGGAAACTGCTCGTAGAAAGACAATTCAGGTCAATCTTGTAAGGATCCCTCCTCAGCTTAAGGAGCTTATATCCAGGATTCCCGAGAACTCTTCATTCAGTGAAAGGCATGGAAGCCTCATCAGCTTGGTCAACACCAACATTGAGGAAGATATGATTAAGGTCTTGTTCCAGTTCTTTGACCCTCTACATCACTGCTTTACCTTCTTGGACTATCAGTTGGTACCTACATTGGAGGAGTTCTCCCGGCTCCTGAAGATCCCTATCCTTGATCAGCTACCCTTCAGCGGTACAGAAAAGGAACCTAAGCTTGAAGAGATTGCCAAAGCCTTGCACCTACAGCCATCTGACCTCAAGGGACATTGGGAAGTCAGAAGTGGTATCAAAGGGTTCTTAGCCAGGTTTCTGTTTGAAAAAGCTCATGAATGTTGGAACTCCCTTGACCTACAAGCTTTTGAAGAAGTGGTAGCCCTCCTTGTTTATGGTTTGGTGTTGTTCCCTAATCCAGATCAGCTCATTGATATCAGTGCCGTTCAGATCTTTATGTCCAGGAATCCTATACCTACATTGCTGGGGGACATCCTTCACTCATGTTACACTCGAACCATGATAAAAAGAGGTGTCCTTATGTGTTGCACTCCTCTCCTGGGAAGGTGGTTTATTTCGCACCTTCCCCAATCAGCCCTGAAGAATGAGCGGGGTTTGAGATGGTCACAACGGTTGATGACTCTTACACATGCAGATATACATTGGTGTCCTAGATCCAGAGGAGATGTCACTATCATTGATCGTTGTGGGGAGTACCCTAATGTTCCTTTACTTGGAATCAGAGGAGGTATTACTTATAGCCCATGCCTGGCTTGGAGACAGTTTGGTTATGCTCGGAGGGACGGTCCTCATGACATGCTAATTCCCGACATAGTTTTTGACTTTGACAGTGATACTCAAGGACTTCGTCAGAGATTTATCAGAGCCTGGAGGATGCCTAGTAGGATAGACAGCAAAACACTGGGGCATAGGAACTCCATCCCTTTGGAGCCTTATCTCAAATGGGTACGCGCCCGCTCTCAGAAGTTAGTCATGCCTTATCCTCACATGCTTCCAGTAATCAAAGAGCCTGTCTTGGAAGGGGAGTTGTCTCATGTTATTCAGCACCCTGATATGCCCACATCCTGGGAAGAGATGCAGAAGAGCTGGATCCAGCTTAAGGAGGAAAGGAATTCTCTCGAGACTAGTCTGCATGCCAGTGAAAAGAAAGTCTTGGAGCTCACCCGTCTGCTGCACGAGGAGAGGAACCTCAACACCTACATAGCTCCGAAGAGGATGCGCAGTGTATTTTGGGATTGACTTGATTCTTGTACTTTTGCCCATGAGGCCTTGATGTATTAAACAATGATTTCATTGATGATAACGTGTGTTCTTTTCTTGTCTACAACGAATTTGAACTTTCGAACCCTTGAATGCATTGCATACGCATTTCATACATCATGTGCATAGCAGGTTTTTCCCTTTTCAGGTTGCTTACAGTTCTTCGCTGTTTATTTCAGCATCATGAGTCCCGGATCTGAATCAACAGAGACCTCAATCAAGGCTCTCCAGGCGCAGAATGCGCAGTTTCAAGAGCTAATCCTGGGTCTAGCTAAAGGCCAAGATGAACTGAAGACCATGCTCCTGAAGAAGGAGAAGAAGAAGAAAAGAAGAACTGTTCTATTCAACACGGGCCGAAGGTTGGGTAATACTCTACACCATGAAGAGGTTGCTTCTTCTGTTGGCAAGAGTCCTTCTCAGGCAGAAGCAAGGGTTCCTAGTCCGGTGGTCTCCGACAACGAGACAGATTTTGATGAAGAGCAGTACCCTCCTGAAGACAACAGGTACAAACAACTGGAGGACAGGTTAAAGGCTATGGAGGTGCAACAGGCACCTGGGCTGGATTTCGGAGATCTGGGTTTGTCGACTGGTGTGGTTATCCCGCATAAATTCAAAGCTCCCACTTTCTCCAAGTATGACGGGGCATCCTGTCCCAAGCTGCATTTGAGGTCCTATGTGCGAAAGATTCAGCCGTACTCTGCGGACAAGAATCTATGGATCCACTTCTTCCAGGAGAGTCTTTCAGGGACTCATCTCGAATGGTTCTATCAGCTGGATGGGACCAAAGTTCGTAACTGGGAGGAGCTGGCTACTGCTTTCTACAAGCAGTATCAGTATAATGCCGACCTTGCCCCCACACGTACCCAACTCCAGGGTATGTCGTTAGGTGCAAGTGAAGGTTTTAAAGAGTACGCGCAGAAGTGGAGAGATCTGGCTGGCAGGGTGCAACCACCTTTGACTGATCGAGAGTTAGTGGATATGTTCTTGGGGACCCTATCTGGGCCATTCTTCAACCATCTCATTGGGAATTCTTCTGCTGGTTTCACTGACTTAATCTTGACTGGAGAGAGAATCGAAGCTGGGCTGAAATCTGGGAAGATTGCAAAGGGTGCATCATCTAGTGCAGAAAAGAAGCCGTTTAAAAAGGAGTCTAGTGCCGTGTATGGTTCTAGGAAATCAGAGAGACCTGATCACCGCCAATCTGTCAGCGCAGTAATGATCGCTAAGCCTGCTGCCGCTCCCCGGCCAAACAATCCTCAAAGGGCTGATAGACCCCGGAGAGAGTTCACCCGGTTAAGCATGACCCTATCGCAGATTCTGCCACAGCTGCTCGCAACCAATTTGGTGACTGTCAAGGAGGCGCCAAAGTTCTCAAACACTACCTCTCCTAAGTACAACCCGAATGCCCGTTGTGCTTACCATTCAGACAGCCCGGGGCATGCCACTGATGACTGTTGGGCGTTAAAGAATAAGGTGCAAGACCTTATCGATGCTAAAGAGATACAATTCGAAGCGCCCGCGAAACCGAATGTAGTTACTGCCCCTATGCCTCAGCACGGGGTAAATGCTATTGATGAAGATGTTTATGCTGTTTCGGTGGATGATCTAGCCACTCCTTTAAAGATCATTAAGAAGAACCTACTGCAGGCCGGTTTATTTCCGGGTTGTAGTGAGGATTGCCTGTTCTGTGTTGTGTCCCCATCCGGTTGTCCCTTGCTAAAGTTAGGCATCCAAAGCTTAATGGATAGTAAGGAGATTCTATTCAAGAAGTCTGCTGTTCGTATGGTTCCAATGGAAGAGGTCTCTGTGGTGACTATCTTCAACAATCCGATCCCGGCTCTCCAGAAGAAGCCCGTCCAAATTCTGACTGTTGCACCTGTGACTATCACTGTTCCTGGGCCCCTGCCCTATGTATCTAACAAAGCTGTCCCGTGGCACTATGGGGCAGATGTATATATAAACGGAATTAAACAAGAACTCAACGCTGGCGCCAGCATCTGTGACATCACTGGCCCGGCCAAAGTTACCCGCAGTGGCAGGCTCTTCTCGCCTGACATTGCGCCACCTGCTGCTAGAAGACCACTCCTGATAATTCCTGCAAGTACACCTACTCCCGTCGCTGATCAAGTTGTTATTCCTGCTGCTGATCCTATTGTTTCTCCTGCTGCCGAGTCATCCAATGCTCGGGGCAAGGGAATGGAAACCGAGCCTGCCCAGATGGAGGTACCCATACCACTAGCTGCTGAGGCCTCCCCACAAGAGATGGAGGAGATTTTGAAGATTATAAAGAAGAGCGATTTTAATGTTGTGGAACAGTTGGGGCATACGCCCTCCAAGATATCCATGCTCTCTTTACTGTTGTGCTCTGAGGCCCATGCAAAGGCCCTCATCTCATTCCTCAAGAAGGCCCATGTGCCACATGAAACCTCTGCAGTCCAATTCACTGATTGCGTGGCAAGTCTAACGGCAGACAATGGCTTGGGTTTTTCAGACGCTGATTTGACCACGAAGGGGAAAGATCATAATGATGCTCTGCATGTCTCAATCGAATGCAGGGGCACCACCTTGGCACATGTGTTGGTTGATACCGGGTCATCTTTGAATGTGCTACCCAAGAAGGCTCTGGATCGTCTAGATTGTGAAGGCCTGGATTTGAGGCCCAGCAACATCATTGTCAGGGCCTTTGATGGTTCAAAGAGGATGGTCCATGGGGAGGTGGACATTCCGATTCGTGTAGGCTCTCAGGTGTTCGACTCCACTTTTTATGTGATGGATATCCGTCCATCTTACTCTTGTCTGTTGGGTCGACCCTGGATACATAAGGCTGGGGCAGTGACCTCTACCTTGCATCAAAAACTGAAGTACCCCGTCAGAGGGAAGATCGTCACCGTGCAAGGTGAGGAAGAATACATGGTGAGCCACCTAAACTCGTTCAGATACATTGAGATGGATGGGGAGTTCATTGAGACCCCCTTTCAGCATTTCGAGGAGGTGTTTCCAATCGCAGCAGAAACAGCAGAAGCAGGTGGTCCTCTGAAGATGGCTTCCCTAAAGGATGCCAGGGCTGTAGTGCAAAAGGGTGAAGGTGCCAACTGGGGCAGACTGCCAGACTTCACCCAGAAGACTGATAAACTTGGGCTGGGTTTCACCTCAGAAGGGCAGAGAGCTATGAGGAAAGAGAAGATCGGAAGGCCTCCGGTATTTATTAAAGGCTCAGAAGTGAATGCTGTCGGGGAATACTTTGAAGTGGACGAAGCCGAATTCAACAGCTGGATTTATCCGACGGCCGAAGAAGGATTGAACAATTGGAGTGCAAAGGATCATACCCCTGTTACCTTTGTGACACAGTAATGAATTCCCATGTTTTGTTATTTTGTAATAAACAATGATAAACTCTATGGCCCGGTGTCTTACCCGGGGCACCGTGGTTCTATTTGTGAGGGCATACAAACTGTCATTTTATACATCATGAATGAAAATCTTGGACTTTTTCGCATTGCAAATATTGTGTTCCTTTTTTATCTTTCTTTTCCTTTTACATAATTTTCAAAACAGCTGTATTTACACACACACTCACTCATACAGGTTCCAATCCACTCTGGATCTTACTGACAACAACTCTGCTAATGCCAATTATGACTTCGAAAATCCGATCAACTTAGCCGAAGACGAAGGTGAAGATGATTGCGAAGTGCCTGGCGAGCTTGCAAGACTGTTGCTTCAGGAAGAGAGGGCAATTCAACCCCATGAAGAGCCAGTGGAAACTATAAACCTGGGTACTGAGGCAGACAGAAAAGAGGTAAAGATTGGTGCCAACCTAGAGCTCAGCGTGAAGCAACGGTTAACCAAGATGTTACATGACTATGTGGAGATCTTTGCCTGGTCCTACGAAGACATGCCAGGGTTGGATACCGACATTGTTGTCCATCATTTACCGACTAGAGAAGACTGCCCTCCAGTTAAACAAAAGGTTCGTCGGATGCGTCCAGAGATGTCCGAGAAGATTAAAGCCGAGGTCATGAAACAGTTTGATGCCGGGTTCCTTGCAGTGACTTCTTACCCTCAGTGGGTTGCTAATGTGGTGCCGGTACCTAAAAAGGACGGCAAGGTCAGAATGTGTGTTGATTACAGGGATCTAAACAGGGCCAGCCCCAAGGACGACTTCCCCTTACCTCACATTGATGTCCTTGTGGATAATACAGCTCAGCACAAGGTGTTCTCTTTCATGGATGGCTTTTCAGGTTACAACCAGATCAAGATGGCACCTGAAGACATGGAAAAGACTACATTTGTTACTCAGTGGGGCACCTTCTGTTACAAGGTCATGCCGTTCGGGTTAAAGAATGCTGGGGCAACCTACCAGCGTGCCATGGTTGCCTTATTTCATGATATGATCCATCATGAGATCGAAGTGTATGTGGACGACATGATCGCTAGGTCCCAGACTGAGGAAGAGCATCTAGATCATCTGCAGAAGTTGTTTGACCGGTTGAAATTGTACAAGCTGAGATTGAACCCGAACAAGTGCACCTTCGGGGTAAGATCTGGGAAGTTGCTAGGCTTCGTGGTCAGTGATAAAGGTATTCAAGTGGACCCTGCTAAGGTCAAAGCTATTCAAGAAATGCCAGTCCCTAAAACAGAGAAGGAAGTCAGAGGCTTTTTAGGACGCCTGAATTACATCGCTCGATTCATCTCTCATCTGACTGCTACCTGTGAGCCAATCTTCAAGCTACTGAAGAAAGATCAGGTAGTACGTTGGAACGATGAATGTCAGGCTGCCTTCGACAGAATCAAAGAGTATCTCCAAGAACCACCCATCCTTATGCCACCGGTTGAAGGGAGACCTCTGATACTATATCTGACAGTGCTAGACAACTCAATGGGGTGTGTGCTGGGCCAGCATGACGAGTCTGGCCGAAAAGAGCATGCCATTTATTACCTTAGCAAAAAGTTTACCGACTGTGAGACCCGATACTCACTGCTTGAGAAAACTTGCTGCGCTTTGGTATGGGCTGCTCGCCGGCTGAGACAGTATATGCTGACTCACACTACCTTGTTGATCTCAAAGATGGATCCGATAAAATACATATTCGAAAAGCCTGCTCTGTCTGGGAGAATTGCAAGATGGCAAATGATCTTGACGGAATACGACATTCAATATACAACCCAGAAAGCCATCAAGGGGAGTGTATTGGCAGACCACTTAGCTCATCAAGCTGTAGATGACTATCAATCAATGAACTTCGAGTTTCCGGATGAAAGCATCATGATTATAACTGACTGTGAAGTACCTGGACCGGATGAAGGACCTGAACCAGGATCCCGATGGTCTATGCACTTTGACGGAGCCTCTAATGCTTTGGGAAATGGTGTCGGCGCCATCATCATATCCCCTCAAGGTACTCATACTCCACTCACTGCCCGGCTGTGTTTCAACTGTACCAACAACATGGTGGAGTATGAGGCATGCATCATGGGTCTTCAAGCTGCGATCGACTTACGGATCAAGTTCCTCAGCGTCTTCGGAGATTCCGCTCTTGTGATCAATCAGATCAAAGGAGAGTGGGATACGAAACATCCAAACTTGATTCCTTACAGAGAATGTGTGTTGACCATGATTCCCCACTTTACAGAGATAACCTTTGAGCATTTTCCAAGGGAAGAGAATCAGTTAGCGGACGCGTTAGCTACAATGTCTTCAATGTTCAAGGTTAAATGGGATAATGAAGCTCCCCAGATTACCATTTGGAAACTGGACGAACCGGCATACTGTTGTGATATCGAAACTGAATTGGTAACTGAGAAGCCTTGGTACCACGAAGTGAAGAGATATCTGGAAGCTCAGGAATACCCTGAAGGTGCATCTGTCAATGATAAGAAATTCCTGAGAAGGTTCGCAGCCAAGTTCTTCCTAAGCAACGGCATCTTGTACAAACGAAACCATGATTCAACCTTACTGCGTTGCGTGGACAAGACTGAAGCGGAAAGAATCATGGAAGAGCTACATGAAGGGACCTTTGGTACGCATTCCAGTGGACATACTATGGCTAAGAAAATCCTACGGGCAGGATACTACTGGTCCACAATGGAAGCTGACTGCTACCAACGCTCCAGGACATGCCACAAGTGCCAGATATATGTAGACAAGGTGCATGTTCCTCCGGTCCCCCTGAATGTTCTGACTGCGCCTTGGCCGTTTGCAATGTGGGGCATAGATATGATTGGCGAGATCAGACCTACGGCATCCAACGGACATCGCTTCATCCTAGTGGCGATTGATTATTTTACGAAGTGGGTCGAGGCAGCATCCTATGCTACAGTAACCAAGACTGTCGTGGCACGGTTTATTCGACACAATCTGATCTGTCGGTACGGCGTCCCTGAGCGAATTATTACAGACAACGGTACCAATCTGAACAATAAGATGATTGCTGAGCTCTGCGAACAGTTCAAGATACAGCACCACAATTCTTCTCCTTACAGACCGAAGATGAATGGGGCTGTAGAAGCATCAAATAAAAACATCAAGAAGATCGTGCAAAAGATGACAGTAACGTACAAGGATTGGCACGAAATGTTACCGTTCGCTCTGCATGGGTACCGTACCTCAGCTAGGACGTCAACCGGGGCAACTCCCTTCTCTCTGGTTTATGGTATGGAGGCAGTCTTGCCGATCGAAGTGCAAATTCCTTCTCTCCGGATAATGAAGGATGCAAATCTGAACGAAGATGATTGGATCCAGACACGACTTGACCAACTCAATCTCATTGACGAAAAGAGACTTGCTGCTATCTGTCATGGTCAGACGTATCAGAAACGGATGATCAGGGCATTTAACAAGAAAGTCAGACCACAAGAATATCAAGTTGGGGATCTGGTAATCAAGAGAATCATCCTTCCTCAGAGTGATCCAAGGGGCAAATGGACCCCTACGTACGAAGGGCCATTTGTGGTTAAGCATGTGTTCTCAGGAGGGGCAATGATCTTAACTAACATGGATGGTGACGACCTACCTCACCCCGCCAATGCAGACATAGTTAAAAAATACTACGCATGAAAAAGACCCGCTAGGCTGACATGCCTAGGCAAAAATTAGGGCCTCCCGTCGAACCAAAAGGGTTCGGGCAAAATGTAGGGATGAAAATGAAAAAATCTGTACACCCGGCAAGTCGAAAACCTGAAAAGGCGGCTTGGGAAAAAATGGGTATCCCGGTGGACTGAAAACCCGAAAGGGCAGTCCAGGCAAAAATTAGGGATAAAGCGTAAAACTATGTCTCATTGATCACTTTGCATCCAGAATCCGGTATCTACATCAAGTTCAGATGGCATCGATCAGTCAGCTTCACCTTCAACCAAGGTCATCAAGTGATGAGACGCTCGGAGTTATAAAGGCAATAGCAGAGTTGAAACCCAGTGGATCATTCATCTTTCACACAGCTGTTTTATTTTCTTTTGTACAAAACTTGTATAAACTCTTTTGCTCGGCGACGTACCTCTTACTAGGACGTCAGCCTCTTGTACACAAAACGCCTATTTACAGGCCATTCAAAAATCAATAAAAACATATCTTCAGTTAAATGTGCCAAGTGTTTTTCTTTTTTTTCTGTTTTGTTTTGCGAAGAACGTCCAAGGTTCAATTTGTGATGTATGCATTGACAATAATTTGCTAATTCATGAATATTTGCATACGAAACAAAGGAATTAATTACAGGTGACACTGGAAACAGGGGCAATAAAGAGTTGTCTGAGCAGTCTAATTGTTCTATCCTCCGAGGTACCAAGGTAGGTTCAGCTAAAGAACACGGCCAAATGTATCTTAATTCCCCAGAGAGCGGTTCAACGAAACAATACATTCTTCTCCAAGCAAAATCATCAAATATCAAGGAAATTGAGTGTTCTCCTGTAGATCTCAATACTTCCCCAGCAGCAATGCACATATTCTTAACAAGCATCCCCGGCAGTCTTGGTCTAAAGATTGTTCCCCGGCGGTACAACAACATTCAACGGAATCATTTCCCCAGCATATCAAACTTCCCCCAGAAGAGTCCCATCCAGTTTCCCCAGGAAAGTTGGAATTCATATCTCCCCAAGCAGCAAGCTTATCCCCAGTAGATTCTGGAAGCTTATCCCCTCGCAGAGCACGAACGCGTCGTCCCGGCTTGATTTAAAGAGTTATTTCCGTAACAGGATATAACTGGGTTATCCTCAGCCAAAAACCACGGAAAGAGCGTCCTCGGAAAAATATCTTCCTACCCCCAGCGAAGTCTATCAACACTTCCAGCGCAACAAGGATATCCCCAGCATAACTCATCAACGGTACCCCCAGCGGAATTATCTTCAACTCAGCAAAGCATCGCTGTCCCCACAGAGTAGCACTCCCCAGCATGATCGCTAGAGTACCTTTTCTCCCGCAGAATTATTTCATTTGCCAAGTGTATTCCTCAACGGAGATATCTTCTCCTACCGGTATTCTTGCAACGAATCATCCACAGCGGAAGCAAAATCTCTTCCTCAAACATCAGCCCAGGATATGACTTCCCGGCACCCGTCAAGGATTTATTTTCCTAGACAAAAACATACATGAATCATCACATACATCATTATAGCATGCATATACGCATCATATCATATAAATCGTATCCATGTTTGCTTGATCCATATCATGCATTGCATATAACTGACATTTACCTTTCAGGAAAGATGCAGTTGAAATTCTCAAACACATTTCAATGATTTCTCTAGTCAGTTAAATCGACTCCAAACAGATTTTTCTGATAAAGACCCAGTAGAAGTTCTCTTATGGTTCCCTCTCCAACGGCGTGTGAGGTGGTAATTCCTTCTTCAGATGTTCCCCTCTCCGGCATGAGCGTGAGGTGATATTCTCTTATGGTTCCCTCTCCAACGGCGTGTGAGGTGGTAATTCCTTCTTCAGATGTTCCCCTCTCCGGCATAAGCGTGAGGTGATATTCTCTTATGGTTCCCTCTCCAACGGCGTGTGAGGTGGTAATTCCTTCTTCAGATGTTCCCCTCTCCGGCATGAGCGTGAGGTGATATTCTCTTATGGTTCCCTCTCCAACGGCGTGTGAGGTGGTAATTCCTTATTCAGATGTTCCCCTCTCCGGCATGAGCGTGAGGTGATATTCTCTTATGGTTCCCTCTCCAACGGCGTGTGAGGTGGTAATTCCTTATTCAGATGTTCCCCTCTCCGGCATGAGCGTGAGGTGATATTCTCTTATGGTTCCCTCTCCAACGGCGTGTGAGGTGGTAATTCCTTCTTCAGATGTTCCCCTCTCCGGCATGAGCGTGAGGTGATATTCTCTTATGGTCCCCTCTCCAACGGCGAGTGAGGTGGTAATTCCTTCTTCAGATGTTCCCCTCTCCGGCATGAGCGTGAGGTGATATTCTCTTATGGTCCCCTCTCCAACGGCGTGTGAGGTGGTAATTCCTTCTTCATATATTTCCCTCTCCGGCATGAGCGTGAGGTAATATCTCCTTTCAGATTGTAATTTCCTATAGTTCCCTCTCCAACGGTGAGTGAGGTGACTCCCTTGGAGATTATAATGTCCTTTGGTTCTCCTCCTGGCACTACGAAGATGGTAATTCTCACCAAGATTTTCTCAACGAGCGTTGTTGAGGTTGAAATCATTCAGGATTCTCTTACCATCCATGCTAAGGCAGTAACCATCCCTGGTTCATTCATCAACGTTTGAAGCTCCAGACCCAGCTCCTGTAACCAGTCAGGACACATCTGTACCAAGCATCTAAAATCAGCTCCTGCGACGTGTCAGGTACTCATTTTTCTGTTTTGCAGGTATGCAGGTTCTCGCTAAGGAATCTCCTACGCGATCAACATCCAGATGGCATCTATAAGCCCATCATCCTATCCAGCAACCTCTAAATGGCATCTATAAGCCCATTCCCCCATCATCGTCACTATGTGAGCGCAAATTTCTGGGCACTCTAGTGTCCAATCATCTTCTACCCTCGGATTACGAAAGGCACGTCAGCCAATCTGCATCCTCAGGTCTAAGAAGATTGAACAGGGGCAACTGTTGTACCCCAAAATTTGCCCTCCCATATTCATCAAGAATTGTCAAAGTCAAGGTCACAAAATTCCCCAAGGGTTGTGTAGCTCAACTGTCTCCTATACAGTCAAAACTAGGGTTTGAGTTCTGGTCAAGCAAATGAACTTTTCAAAGGCCCAATCAAGTCTCATATGCTCACAAAGATGGTCAAGCATCCCCATGTCAAGTTTCAAGGCATTCAGCTCAAAATTGCACAGTCAAAACCCTAAATTGCACTACAGTCAACTGTAGGGGCAAAATGGTCATTTGACAGTCAAAAGTTCAAATTTTTGGTCAACATATCATTTTGAAGCCACAAACATCATTTGATCAATGTTTGATCATGATTCTCAAAATTTGGCTCAGAAATCATCAAAGATGCAAAAGTTGCTATATTTGGACAGCTGGAAAAGTCAACTGAAATTGACCAGGGCATAACTTTCACATGGATTATCAGAAAAATTCCATCCAAGGCTCATTTTGAAGAGAAAGACATTTCCTACAATTCATCTTCATGTTCCAAGTCCAAGAAATGCTCTCACAAAAAGTTATCAATTTCAACATTATAGGTCATTTTCAAAAGTCAACAAAAGGTGACTTTAAGTCAAAGGCCATAACTTGAGATTGGTAAATCAAAATAACATGGGACCAAAGGCATTGGTTAAAGGACTCAAAGACCTTTCCAAAATGTCCAAGAACATGTGAAAAGCTTAAAAATTGACCAAGTTATGCCTTGTGGAAGTTGGGAAATTTTAGGGATTTTGAAAAGTCAACAATGGTTCAAATGATCCAAAAATGCAAATGGGCCTATTTTTCTTCCAAATTTCTTCATGCCAAGCCTATGCACGACCACTAGGCCCAAAGGGAAGTATTTTCATATTTTTTAATTATTTATTTGAATTAATATTAATTTACATTCATTTAAATCATTTTAATTCATGAAAAATATAAACCTTAACCTAAAAAATCTTTTTATGCACATTCTAATGTCAATATTTCGTGCATATCCCAATTAGGCAAATTTGGATGAGATTGGATCATGATTGAACAAAAACAATATGAAAAAAGATATGAAAAAGATTTTCCAAAATCAAATATTGAAATCCATGAATGCTTGAGATTTTGTGCAAAGTTTTTGACCTAACATGCTCTATACATACACAGCATCACAACCCTAATCATACAAGACTGCAAGCTGCGCACAATCAAGCTTTGGCAAATTGAAAATTTTCATATAAAACTCAAAACTGAAAAGTGCCTTAGGAGGAGATTCAAGCTTCAACTTTGATTCCAATAGCTTCCTTGGGTGATTCTGAACGCGTGCCAATCATTAACATCAACAAAAACGCCTTGAACTGGTATCTGGAACTCAAACCGTGCCAAGAAAATATTGAAATCGCATAGCATGATTTAGACATCTTTTTGCATTTTTGCTTGTATATTCTTACTCCTTATGAAGTTTGTGAACTAACCATTATAATTAATTGAGTTTTTGTGGCATAAACATGAATCTACCATGAACGGTCTTTAGGGTTTCAGGAACTCAAAAAGGGGGTTTCCCAATACAAGTAAAATTAGGCCATCTGGATACCATGGTTGAGTTCAGCGCACCAAGACGAAGAAGAATGCATACTCGCGAACAATTTATATCCACCCACCGTCTAATCGCTATTTTCCTGTAGGTGGTATACAGCAACGCGTTAAAACCGTTGCCATATTGTTTTTATTCTCAGGCACGCGAAGAAGACAACTCCGTGGCACGCAGGGATTGGATGTTTCAAATTCACGCGCGTTTTAGTTATCATGCGTTGGTGTCACTTTTTTATTATTTGTTTATTATAATATACCAATTGATTCACGTAGCTCAGCTGGCAGGGACTAACACTTATAATCTTCAAGACCTGGGTTCAAGTCCCAGGTCTGGCAAAAGTTTCACATTATTTTTCATAAAAAATTCTTATGCAGCGCGCTTGAGGATGTTCACCATACACACTCAAATATCATCTAGCCACGCGTCCTGGAGAGCATATCAAGGGCGTAGATCAAGGGTGTACCACATACGCCAGTCAACGCGTCATATAAGATTCAAAAAGTCAATGAAGACTGAAGCTTAATGGGCCAATGTTCTAAGGCCTGAACCTCCAGTTTCGGGACAACACCCCACTCTGGTTTGCTTTCCTTATTTATTTTTTTATTACTTTAATTATTGTATTATATTATTTTTATTGCTTTAATTAATTAATTTATTTTTTCTATAAAATATAAAAACATTATAAAAATCAGAAAAAGACCAAAAATAATATCTATTTTATTATAATTATTTTATTAGCATGTAAATAAACTAGTGTAATTAGGTTTTAATTCTAATTCCTTTTTTAATAAAAATCCAAAAACATGTAGAATTAGGTTTAATATCTTTGTTGATTTTCCTTTTTTTTAATTTTTATTTCTCACAATACTATTTATTTATTATTTTATTTTTATAATTAAAAATTGTACATAATAAATTTTAGGTTTAATTTAGATCTTAATTTAATTCTTTCTTAATAAATAAAAAATAATAGAATTAGGGTTTGCCGTTTAATTTAATTTCAATTAATTTTTCCTTTTTTCTTTTAAATCTAAAAAACACAAAATACCAAAAATATTATTCTCATTTAATTTTAATTTTTAAGTCCTTATTAATTTTAATTATTTGCAAAAAGGGTCCAACGCCCTAGTTTCGTTTTAATTATTTAATTTGCGCATTTACTTTTTATCGTTTATATAATTATGTAATTGTCCCAAAGCCATGTACATTTACTTATCGCACTTTTATCGCTTTATTTATTTTCCGCTAAATCGGGTCCGGTTTAATTTTGGCGATGTGGACCCGCGCCATTTGTAATAGTTTAGATTTATTTTCCCGCAAATATTAACTGTTAAACAAAGCATGCAAAAATGAATGGCCATAATAAAATCAAGCGTAGATCACAATGAACATGACAAGATAAAATAATTGAAACATGACACACAATTCGCACACACCACCCCTAGGGTACGCCTCACTGTTGCCTTGCCTCGAAAGGTGATCGTCGAGTAGAAAACGTCTTAGTAAGTCCTCATGATCCGGGAACCTGGCATGAGGGTAGCTTCTAAGGTGTCTTCCCATTGCTCTGGTGATCACCATGTCCCTAAAATCGAATTGACCCGAACACCTCCAACAGTGGTGCTACCTACCTCTCAATGGTAGGATGGCACTACTTTTAAGGACATCTACACAGACGAATTCCTTAGGGTAGGTAGGTTCTCAAGGATACTTGCTCTAATTTCAAAAACAAACTGAAATCTTTTCACACCAACACTTTTCAAAAGCTTTCAAAAGCAAATTTTTCAAACACTCTGACGTACGAGTCGAACTGAAATTTTTCAAAGAAACTTTTTAAACCCACATTGAAAAGCAAGCAAACATTTTTGAAAACACATTGAGCAAGTATCTAAGAGCCCATGGATAACCATGGATAGAAAGGGTGCTAACACCTTCCCTTTCTATAACCTACCTCCCGAACCGAGAGCAATCTCTTTTAAGGAATTTTTCTGTGCTTTTGTCCTTTCCATTTGGAGAAAATAAAAGACGGTGGCGACTCTTGCTTCCGCGACATTTCGCGAACCAGCGTTAAACAGTCAGTTCCAGATCCACCGATCACAGAACTGGCGAATATTTTCTCTCTACTTTCCCGCATAGTGTCGAATCGCTTTTAACAGTCTGTCTATAAAACCGAAATATTTTATTATCGACATATAAACAACTTGGAGCAGTGCAAGAAAATAGTAAACAGATAAAAATGAATGAAATGAAATGTCGGGTATTTTACAACTGAAAGACGATGAAAACTTTGATTTAAACTGACTTTTCTAGTCAACTTAAATACGACTAATGATGCAAAATGTGATGAATGAAGATATTTACTAATGATTGTGACCAAATAAGAAAATATGATATGAAAGTGCGACTAAAAAATATTAGGGGCGAAATTTAGGGTGCAACAGTTGTGCCTTGATGAATCAGTCTTCGAGAATCCATAATCAACCGTACTTCGGGCTTGGGAGACTCAAAACTTTAATTGAGGCGCGACACCTGATGCTCTTGATTCAGACCTGTCTCTGCACATGACACAAAAGAAAACATGAACATGAACCTTTGTATGCGATTAGAAATTAGTGATACATATGCTAAAAATGTTCAAAACACTTGACAATCTTCGCATAGCCAAAGCTCGAAGGTGAGACATTAAAACCGACCGTATTTCGTGACCTCGACTTATCTTAAAAAATGCAAAAAATAAAAATGGGATCTTAGGTCAAAAATTGGGGTACAACAGCTGCCCCTATTTTAGTTTCTTCTATCTGGAGATATGAAGATTGGGATCTTCATTTCGACGAGATTGAAGGGACTTAAATATAGAATACACAATTTTTGGCCTTAAGATACCGCGATTATGTTCATGATATGATATGAATGTAATGCTCTGAATTTTATGGGGAATGACGCCATATGAGACAGACTATGCTGGAGAAACCAAGCACATTATACAGTAATCCCACAGAGGAAGAGGTTGTAACTCCACTGGGGAAACAAAGTCATAGACTTCAAATGAGAGACTCTTGAGTGATTTACATTAGTGTTGAGACTGGAAAAGAAATGATTTACATCAGTACGAAGACTGGAAAAAGAAATGATTTTCATCAGCACTGTGGCTGGAAAACAAAATGATTGACATCAGCACTGTGGCTGGAAAATAAAATGATTGACATCAGCACTGTGGCTGGAAAATAAAATGATTGACATCAGCACTGTGGCTGGAAAACAAAATGATTGACATCAGCACTGGCTGGAAAATAAAATGATTGACATCAACACTGTGGCTGGAAAACAAAATGATTGACATCAGCACTGTGGCTGGAGATGAACATCTCTGATTTCTGAATTTTACCAAGAACGGTAACACATTTCTTCTTTAACCAAGATATCGCTCGAAAAGGATAAAATAACAAACTTCCCCACGGGACTTTTCCGAAGGGATGTCGTTTGCTGAGTAAACATTATTGTTGGGGATACACAAGCTGCTCAAATAAAGAGGCCGCCACTTGCTATCTTTCAAAGGTTTCAATAACATACAAGTTGCTCATGAAGAGACCGTCGCTTGCTATTTTTAAAAGATAATGATAACATACAAGTTGCTCATGAAGAGACCACCGCTTGTTGTTTTTCAAGAGAACAATAACACATAAGTTGCTCATGAAGAGACCGTCGCTTGCTGTTTTTCAAAGATAACAATGACACACAAGTTGCTCATGAAGAGACCGCCGCTTGCTGTTTTCAAAGGTAACAATAACACACAAGTTGCTCATGAAGAGACCGCCGCTTGCTGTTTTCAAAGGTGACAATAACATACAAGTTGCTCATGAAGAGGCTGCCGCTTGCTGTTTTCAAACGTAACAATAACACACAAGTTGCTCATGAAGAGACCGCCGCTTGCTGTTTTCAAAGTTGACAATAACATACAAATTGCTCATGAAGAGGCTGCCGCTTGCTGTTTTCTCTAAGGTATCAATAACATACAAGTTGCTCATGAAGAGACCGCCGCTTGATGTTTTCTCAAAGATACCCATAAAATATCATGAAGATATTGCTGGAGGTGAGAATCAATAATTTCATCGAGGATGGACAAACTGCTCATGAAGAGACCGCCATTTGTCATAGAGAAGTCATAAATAATCAAACTGCTCAAATAAAGAGTCAGTCGCTTGTTGTCATGTCGATATTCCAGAAGAAGGTTGTGATAACACTGCTGGGGAATAAAGTTCATCTTCAATGGGGAACCATGAATAAATCCTTCTTGAGGAGACCAAGTATTTACGTTGCAAAATAAATGCACTCTCCATCTAGGTTTCACAGCCTAGATAGATCCACAGGGTATCGTTCACAAGAGACAAAGCTCAATCCAGGAATAAACTGGGGAGAAAATAGTCAAACAAGACTCCACCCAATGAGGAAACAACTCAAATGGGGGTTTATCCTATCCAGAGATGGAAAAGGAAAGCTAAAGCAAGATTCTTCCACGAGAGTTAACTCAGTGGGGAATTAGAAAAGAGGCGCACTTTCTGCTTAAGTTGACACTCTATTTGGAAAGATCAAATACACTATTTGAATAGACATAACCAAGGTATACGAACTTCAATGACATCAACAAATACAACTGTGCATGCATGATGCAAGTGTGAATGAATAAATGAATGCCATGTATGTGCTGACAAAACAAATAGACAAGATAAATCGGAGATGATAAGACATCATAGCACAACCCAACACTCGGCTAATCTCAACAGGATGGGAACATTACTGGAGATAAAACACAGGCCATCATTGGAGCAAGGTCCTTTTACAAGGCTTAAGTATCTCTGGAGAGGAAGATATTTTCAGGTAGAAAACCCAAAGTCCAGTCTTCTATTGTCAACAATCCATTGAAAAGATAACAACACAAACAATGTTTTAGCTAAAAAAAAGCCATGCTTAACTGGAGATACTGGGAACACCACCCTCTGATAATGTGTGCAAAACGTATCACATATCTTGACAAATCTGGATTGCCCCCTGGGACTAATTTTGGATGCCCCAAGTTTACTGCTGATAAGCTGCATGTTGCACGATAATTCTTGCGAATAACTTCGCTTCTAAAATGCCCCAAGCTATATGGTTGATGAGGAGAAATCGTCTCAAGAGGATTTTACAAAAGACCTGGCATTCACCATGCTCTGGTGTCTTCAAACTCTTAGAGGAATTCATCAAATCTCGACGTGATTGCCCCGGATTAACTGTAGTAGGCACAACAAAGTCTTCAAATTTTGCCCCAAAAGAGTAAACAAGTTGGGAAAGCATTAATTAGGAGAAGCAACACGTCCGTGCTTAAGGTCTTCAGGTGACATGCCCCTGCATATGATTTTTTTCTTGAAATGATCCGCCAATTACTCAACATAGTTTCAAGACTTAAAAGAATAAACTCATCACTGGTGCTTATATGAGCTTCCTTGATATCAAACAAATGTTTTGCAGTTAGAAAAAAATTTACAATGAGAATGAAAATTCTAATGCAACAGTTATGTAAGTCTTGAAGATTTTGAAAAGATATCGCACAAATTTTGCGAGTTAGAGCACCATTAATTTTTGTATAGCAAAAGCATATGATACCAACATAACTATTTAGAACATTCATGGGAGTCAGGAACACTATCTCATTGAAGTATGCTTTCAAAATAACCTTGCTTCAATTAGGACTTTTGAAGGTTGTAACGTGGTCTGGTTCATGGTTTTTAGAAAAAAGATTTTAAGGCTCAAAATATTTGGTGCCCACCCATTCTTCATGATGTTCTCCAACCCCATGTTCAGTTAATTCAACATGAGTGTTCATCTCTCAAAAGGATTTTGTGACGGTTAAGGAAACGACGAGGCTTTCGGAGTAGAAACCACCCTCATGTCTTCGTGTTTGTAGTCACCAATTTGTTCTTTGCTGAGGACTTTTCTTTGTAGTCCTTTCTTTGCAATTTTTATTTTCCCTAATTTTGCCTGAACTAATTTTTTTGAATTGATAGTCCAGCGGGATGTCTTAGTTTTTGCCTAAGTCGTAAGTTTTCATGTTTTTGACTTAGCAGGCTTTTTCTTTTCCTTGATTTTTGACTTTTTGAACAAAATGTGTGACATTAGCTTGTATTTACTTGTTGAGAGGATTGTGATTGCCTCGTTTCTTGATGAATGAGGGATAACATTGTGGTTCCACATCTTCTGGCCTCATGATATATGAAGGATAGCCCTCGTAGTTTCTCTTCGGAAATATCTTCCTAATGAATTTTGAACACTCAATCAGATTAACTGAAAACTACCCTGCCCCAGGTTAAAAGTTGAGGGTTTTTTCGTATCGAAAAGAAACTTCTACTTCAAGGCTCAAAAGGGGTTAGCAAGGGATTATCTTCCTTATATCTCCAGTGTCTAGGGATTTGAAACAATGCCTGTACATCATTAGCAAGATTTTATCCAAAAGCATGCAACCAGAGATTTTGTGTTCTTTAGATCATCATCCTCCCTTCAATCTCTGCCTAGGAAAGAGAATGGGAAACAAGTTGGTATCATAATGCCAAAAGAAATTTAAAATTTGAAAACAAATATGAGTGAAACGAATGAATTTCTTCAAGACAAACATACTCATTGTATTAAGATAATCATACAGATGCAAACAAGTTCTTACATGCAAACAATGTTTTGATAAACAAGAAAAATTACAAAAAGCAGAAATAAGTTAATGATCGGGGAAGGCTTTCCATCTGGACTTGAATCACCGAAAACATCTTTCAAAACTCAAAGTGACCATCAATCGTGTTTACTCTTCGGCACGTGCTTGATTTGAACTTCAAAACCAACGTCCTTGAATGACAAGATACCACTTCTGACCAACTTCTGAACCTCAATCTTCAAAGCAAAGCAACCCTCCAAGTCATGCCCAGGAGCACCTTGATGAAAGGTACAAGCCAAATCAGCTTTGTAGTACCAATGTATCTTCTCAGGAACCTTCGGTGGAGGTCGGGTCTGAACCAAATTCCTCTGCATCAGGATAGGGAACAACTCTGTATAGGTAATTGGAATTGGATCAAACTGGGTTTTCCTCTGATTAGGAACTTGCTGATTCTGTTGATAAATGGGAGAAACATGATGATTCTGATAATGATTATTTCTTCCTCTGGTTCTCTTCTTGGAAAAGTCATTATCAAACTTCTTCACACCACTAGATGAGCTACCATCTCCATATAAACATCCCTTTCGGACATCTTCTTCTAGACGCACTCCCACATTCACCTTGTCAGAAAATTCATTAGGTGCATTAACCATCTCCTTCTCATGAAAGACTTTAGATTTTCAGTGAAGACTTTTACCATCGCTTCCTCCCTCCTAAAAGGATTGACTTGGGCAGCAACCAAAATTTCGACCAAACCAGTTTAGTGCTCCACACTAGCTTTCAAATTAGTCATCTCTCTACGAAGTTCAGAAACCTCTTGCTTGATATTCTCCATTGTTCTCTTAGCGCGAGTGTTGTACTGGTGAGACCAAAGGAAAAAATTAAGACTTGGAAAAAGACCTTTGAAAGTGAAACAAAAAATGTAGAATGATGTATGATATGCAAAAGAGAGTTTTTATTTGATTTTCAAGGAACTCAAGATATTAAGTTGTAAACATCAGAGTATGAAGATAGAAGATTAATTTTAAATTGGCTCCGACATTGATCAAGTTATCATCAAGATCAATCATCCATTTTGGTGGATTAGGGTTTTCGCCCTATCAACACCCAAAATCCATTGAGCTTGACGAAACTTGTGATGTTTACAAAGGAAGACCTCCAAATTCCTTGAAAGTCAAGTGAAAAGGGTTTTATGGATGCATGAATGCATGGCTATACAACAACCACAAGCAAGGTCACAGATAAAGTCGAAAGGTTCAACGTCACGAGCATGGAGTCACGGTAAGGAACACCCCCAAGGTATGTACTAACGGTTTAATCACACCTGTAGAACAAGGTTCTAAGAGTTCCCGGAGTCTACATTCCTCCTTCGGATATTAGCAACGTCTTGATTACTCAATAATCAGCAATATTCTCAAGAGAAACTCATCCGAGCGTAGCATCGCGTGACAACTACTTCTGGATTACTCCGTTATAATCTCCGCGCTACATCTAAAAGGCCAAGATGGGTTATGGTTCTACGGTTCCCAGCTTCTCTGGCTCCCAGGTCGAAAATAATAATGTCTTCCCGATTACTCGGTAAATAAATATTACGTTCAAAAGGGCCTTCCACTGAGTGGGGGATCTCATGCCTCCTTCTTCGGGATTACTCCCTCAAAGTTAACATGACTATACCGCCCGTCCTATTCCTAAGTGTAACTTAGTCCGGGTATAGGACTTGTCCTTTGTAAATATTATCAACACCCAAATAATCATAATATATACATATAATCAAACAATCAAATAATGATAAAACAGATAAAACAAATTAGGCTTAACCCACTTAGGGATGGACCAGCAAGAGGTCAATTTATCCCCAGCAGAGTCGCCAATTCTGTAGCGGTGAAAATCGGAGATCAAGCTATTAATTAACTTGACTCACAAAAGCAAGAGTCGCCACCGCGCTTTATTATTTCCAAGGGAAAAGGGAAAAGAGCGAAATAAAACCCTAAAATATGCAATGTATAATAATACTTAAAAGTAATGAAAATACAATGCGTTTTGAAAAGAGATCGAGAGTTCGGGGGTTGGTTATACAACGGGAAGGTATTAGCACCCAATGCATCTGCGGTACTCCGCAGGAACCTTTTGAAATATCTGTTTTTGGTTAAAATTGTTTGTTTGATTAAATGTGTACGGATGAGATTTTGAAGATACGACGACCTAGTGTTGAAGTTTTGACTTAAAAGGGGTGTGAGTTTTAAAAATTGATTTGTAGGAGATTCTTCTTAAGATTAATAAAACTAAAAAGGTATGAAGGGATTTCACATAATCGTATTAGATACTCGATGACATGAAGTCAACAAATTAATTCTTTCCCTTGGATTTAAAACCACAGACCGATAAATAAGCTAAAAGTATATCAAACCTTAGGTGAAAATAAATCACAAGCCAACAGCATCATCAAAAAACCTAATGTGAGATAATACTCCAAGCATCAGATAAAGCGCAAAGGCGGTGGATAAAGCTCACGGTGTCAGATAAGAATCCCTGCATCAGATGAAACACACAAACAAAACCAATAGCACATAGAAACTACCTAAAGTCTCATATAGGGCGCAAGAATAAGCTACGGGACCGAAATGAAAGTGAATCGAAAGCAACTAAATATTGCACTTTGTTAAGTAATCTTAGAGTAGATTCATGTAGAAATCGACTCTAACAGGTCGCCCAAAATATTTGTGTTCAAATGCATTCAAAAATTAAATCGAATTCAAAGTTCGAAATCACAACACAATCATGAGAATAGCAACACAACTTGAATTTATTTACAAGTAAATTCTACTTAGATTTTTTTATATTTATCAAATACTAAATTAAAAAAAAATAAAAAAACAAAAAGAACAAAATATGAATGCAAAATTTAAATGGGGTATATAAGAAATAACAATTGGGCTTAGAGACCAAAGTAAGTGTCAAGCCCAATTTACTTGAAATAACACTTAACAAAATCTTCTAAATAAAAAAACTAAAAGTAAAATAGAATAATAAATAATAGTCACCATAGAATGGAGTGTTATGGTTTTGTGTTGAAAGATGAAGGGTGGTTCACAGTGAGGTAAAACTGGTGGTGAGGTGAAAACGCGACAGAGATTGAAGCGAGTGAGATTGCTAGCGGAATAATTGATGGAGATTGGGTTACGGTGGTTTACGGTAGGAAGGGGTGATTGAATGGATGGTAGTGAGAAGAAACAGAGGCGGAGGGATTTGCTGATGGGATTGTGGGTTTGTTGCGATTGGCGGTTGCGTTGGTGCTACTTGAACGGTTCATGGTGGATTCGAAATCGGGTTTGGTGGAGGCTGTTGGATATCTTGAACTATGATGTTTCTGAAGCGGTTTTTTAGGTTTTGGTTTCGGTTTAGGTTTATGTTTTGTCGTTTCAACGACAACATCTTTGATGTTTTGAACACTCATTTTACAGCTTGTGTTGTGTATTCTGTTTTTTGTGTTTGGGTTGTAAACATCTTTAAAAGCTTTGGATTTGCATTGCAATGATTTGACCCAACCACCAGCCATTAGAGAAGAATAAGAACAAAGGAAAAAACAAGAACCTGGGATTTTTAAGAACTTTTTTTGGGGAGGTTGAGGATTTGTTTGTAGTGACAAATGGGGTTTCAATTTCATGATGCTGCGCTATTGTGAAAGTCGTACGACAGAGAAGAATGAATGAGAGGAGAAAGAGGAAGTTCGGAAATGGAAGGGGTATGAATGGCAGGCGGGGGGGGGGGGGGGGGTCCGTGAAATTGAAGAAGGTTGTGTCACGAACATAGATTGAAGGAGTATGTTTGGTAGTTATGAGGTGTGGTTCCGGACGAAAGTTGGCTGGTTGGTGAACGGTTTCAGAGTGAAGCGTGAGGTTTGCTTCAGTGATGATAAATGGGGAAGACTGGCGGTTAGCGCATGGTGAGAGAGGAAGGAATTTGTTTACAGTAATTGAGGAGAGGAAGGATTATGCCAAAGAAGAGAGGGAGAGGTATATTGCTGCGAATTGCTTTTTTGGTTTTTGTTGTTATTTTCCTCCTTTTTTTTTGACAAAGAACCAAAGCTACTTAAATAGGACAATGAAAAGAAAAAAAATATGATTTCAAAATGATCTGCTCCGTTCAAAATAAATTCAATTTACTGATCCGTAACTTTTGTTAGTAACCAATAGGAATCAAGCATAGTATAATCAATAATTTTTGTGACCAAAAAGCCCCTGAATGACAAAAAATAAAATAAAACCTAAAAGTATAAAAAAATAACTCAATTTAAAATAATTTTTGAATTTTTTCTGAATTAAAAACAAAGACACAAAATGACCGAAAACGATAAAAAACGGACGAAAATTTATCCGATAAAATAAAATGAACACATTAAAATAAACTACATGTCACGAAGATTAAAGAAAAAATATTCAAGAAGTCAAAAAAATCAAAAATAAAATAATAATAAAAATATCAGACTAAACAGACGTTTAAGGTTAAAAACGAGACTTCGAACTGTACCGAAAAAATAAAGCTAGCATACCGTCATAATCTACGCGAAGCGCAGATTCATAAAATGATCGGTAAAAGGTGAAAACTTGCAATATTTTCTCACTACTTTCCTGCATAGTGTCGAATCGCTTTTAACAGTCTGTCTATAAAACCGAAATATTTTATTATCGACATATAAACAACTTGGAGCAGTGCAAGAAAATAGTAAACAGATAAAAATGAATGAAATGAAATGTCGGGTATTTTACAACTGAAAGACGATGCAAACTTTGATTTAAACTGACTTTTTCTGGTCAACTTAAATACGACTAATGATGCAAAATGTGATGAATGAAGATATTTACTAATGATTGTGACCAAATAAGAAAATATGATATGAAAGTGCGACTAAAACATATTAGGGGCGAAATTTAGGGTGCAACAGTTGTGCCTTGATGAATCAGTCTTCGAGAATCCACAATCAACCGTACTTCGGGCTTGGGAGACTCAAAACTTTAATTGAGGCGCGACACCTGATGCTCTTGATTCAGACCTGTCTCTGCACATGACACAAAAGAAAACATGAACATGCACCTTTGTATGCGATTAGAAATTAGTGATACATATGCTAAAAATGTTCAAAACACTTGACAATCTTCGCATAGCCAAAGCTCGAAGGTGAGACATTAAAACCAACCGTATTTCGTGACCTTGACTTATCTTAAAAAATGCAAAAAATAAAAATGGGATCTTAGGTCAAAAATTGGGGTACAACACATGGTGTCAATTTTTTCTAAACAACTTAAAAGTTCTTTTTCTTGATTTGACACCTTTTTGTATAAACTTTTGCATTCTTTCAAGAGTTCATCAATAGCATCTTGAACATCATCATCAAAAAGATTAAATTCATTGGATTAACTAGACTCTATACAAATCAAAATAAAAATCGAATGTACAAATCAAAATAAAAATCGTCACCGCGCTTTATTGTTTCCAAAGGAATGGGAAAAGAGAAAATAACCCAAAAAAGGGGGAAAGATTCAAGGTAAGGTGGTTGGTTATACAAAGGGAAGGTATTAGCACCCTAAAATCTACGGTACTCCGCAGGAACCTCTTTGAAAAATCTGTATATTTTGGCTATAAAAATGTGTTGTATATAAAATGGATGGTGGAGGTGAGAAAAGAAATATTTTTATGATTTTTGCATCCGCCGCGGTTGTGAACCTTTAGTGCCTATGTACCACCTTTCTTGCAATAGGGGATCAGGGTACACATAGTTCCTCTTTTAAAAATTTGAAACACAAGTGTGTTGGTTAGTTATATGAGATAAGACATCATCGTCATTGTCCGTGTGAAAAATATACTTACTACCCACAATCATGAGAAAGGAGAATTTGCATCATCTCAAAGTGGAGGATATGGCTTGGATTTTAAAATCAACAATGCCTCACTCAACACCCAAGTGGAAAATATCTCACTTCACTACATATTGTAGAAGTATAGTTGTTTGCATCACTACAAGGATTGGCAAGAGCTTAATCTTTTGATAAAAGTTTAAAGATAAAAGCCAAAGTGGAAAAATGGTTTGAAATGAGATTAATTGACTTTTAGTCTTCTCACAAAAATGTCAAGGTATTATTAAATTGATTGAAGTTTATTTTATGAAAATGTTTTGAAAATACATGGACCTAAGTCCAAGTTTATTATGAAAGTGTTTCAAGTTTAGAAATAAGAAGAGTTTTTTAAAAGGAGGGAGAAGATTTTTGAAATTAAAGAAAATGGGAGGAGATGAAGAGACTATCCTAAAGCATAAGGTAAAAGCTAGGGATAAGAACCATCTAACCAACAAGAAGCCAAAAACTTGACATTATGAGCCAAGATAGAATTCCTATTCTTTGGATTGGAACCAAGCAAGCAAAGATACTAGACCTCTTGAGAGAACCAAACTTCAAGTGTATTAAGTCTTCCAAAAATTGGGCAGAGTAATAGCTGTATACGGGTGTATTCCAGATTATAAACAAAGTATGTAATCACAATAACCTGCACACAAAACAAACAACCAACCCAATGTCTTGAGGTAAACCTCAAGATCTCCAGACAAAATATCAAATAAAATCACAAAGTCTCCAAGATAGGCCAAGGTCTCTAATCCTAAGTCCAAGAAGTCCAATACTCCATAATGCCAAGGATAGTAACCAAATAGTCCAAGTATCATTAAAGATTTTTATGGTTCATGTTGATTATTAGGTGTCTTTAAAAGGAAAAGAAAAGCTCAAGTGAGCAAAATAAAAATTATATAAAAGTAAATGCTCAAGTGAGCAAAAATAAAAAGTGGCATGAAATGTAAATGCTCAAATTAAATGGTACATAAAGCATAAAAAATAAAAGCATAAAGTAAAGTCAATTGTTAGAAATTAGTGGTTAGTTGGATGACCATATTGAAACTTGCATTTGGAACTCATTAGAGGATTGGTAGAACCAAAGCCTCCACACAACAAGTTGCATTTGCTTTTTGTCAAGTATATCATCCATTTTGGAATCCTCAAAAGTATCATTTAATGATCAACAATGTTTAAGTGATTCGCATTGACCAAAGGTGTTGTAGATCCATTAGAGGATTGGTAGAACCAAAGCCTCCACACAATGAATCTCAAGGTTATTGGATCAAAGAGATCAAATTAACATACTTGGGCTTGCAATCATAAGTGTGGGCCACGAATGATCATTTATTCGAATCGGGACAAAATTTAGCGCTATGTTAAGCAATCGTAAGTAGACTTATGTAGAAGTCGCACCTATTTTGAGGCCGGTCAATAGCAATTTATGTACTTCATGTTTGGATAAATGATATAGAGATCACCATCCCTTAACATGTAGCACAATTAAAAAAGAAAGGGATAAGATGAAGAGGGAGGGGAATGATAAGCTAATTTGGATCACCATTTCAAAATTCTTTCATCTTTAATTCAACCACTCCTCTAGATGGATTAAAGCACTAAACATATCATTAATCCAAAGCACCAAAAATGAATTAAATAATTCACTCTTTGATAGATTTGAATTGATGAACATTTATCCAACTTAATCTACATCACAAAGTCCATTGAGTTTAAAGACAAATTAGACATTTAAAATTGCAATCCAAATCAACAATCAAAGAGAGTGAGCAGAAAAATATTTGAGTCGAAACAGCCCCTAAATAAGGCAGAAAAAGTATTTTCGACACTGTTACAATCAATTGTGCTTCGACAGCTACCAATTGCATCAATGCAGTTTTTTTTTCAAATAAATTTTCTGTGACAAACAATTGCAATGTTACAACAATTGATTGCAACCTGTTAAAATCAGTCGAAAACAACATCTCAAAGATCAAATTATTGTTCCAACTTTTCATCAAACACCTTATGATCATGGATCCAATTGAGCATGAAAATCCCATCAAATTATGAGAAAATAGCACTAATGGAATCATAAAACAGTGCTCAATGAATCAAAACCTGAAATTCACAAGATATCACATTGTGAAAGATGATGATCCAACTTACCAAAGGTAGAATTAGAGAATTATCAAACAACTTCCAGAATTTGCTTCAATTCAACCACAAGAATCCATTACCAAAGCTTGGATGTAGAGAATTGATGAAGAAAAAGTGTTTGGATGAAGGTTTAGCTCAAAGATTAGTAAGCTTCAATGCAAAGCTTACTATCCTTTTTTTGAAAATAGAGCTTTGAGTGAATTTGGTAGATGGAGAGAATTGAGAGATTTTTTAGCAAGATGATTTTGGCTATCAAAAGCTTGTGATTTGAATGAAATGAGGTATCTATTTATAGAGTTTTAGGATTGGGATTAGTGATAATTTGGTAATTGATTCTTGGAGCCAAAATTGAATTAATGATATAATTTTCAAATTGTGCAAAAAAAATTGGAGCCAAAAAGATGACAGTTTTAAAATTGCTGGCTTTTTTTCAAAAATTACATGTATTTTGCTGCTATGAGTCGACATAAGAGTCGTATGCGTCGACACATCCTAGTTGTATAACACATCATGAGTCGATGCAAGCTTCTATGTATCGACACATTATGCTATTTCAACATAATACAGAACCAAACAATCTGCATGAGTCGATACATAACATGCATGTGTCGACACAAGCTAGTTATACACAACAGGATGAGTCGATACATACCTTTATGGGTCGATGCATGCTGTCTTTCGCCACAATACAGAATCAAATCAAATTTTCATGAGTTCGACACAAGCCTCTATGGGTCGATGCAAGCTGCTTTTCGACATAATACAAAATCAAATCAACTTGCATGAGTTCGACACAAGCCTCTATGGATCAATACAAGCTGCCTTTCGACACAATACATAATTGATTGCTTTGCATGAGTTAAACACAAGCCTCTATGGCTCAATACAAGCTGCCTTTTGACACAATACAAAATCCAACAACTTGCATGAGTTCGACACAAGCCTCTATGGATCAATACAAGCTGCCTTTCGACACAATACATAATTGATTGCTTTGCATGAGTTCGACACAAGCCTCTATGGATCAATACAAGCTGCCTTTCGACACAATACAGAATCCAACAACTTGCATGAGTCGATACATAACATGTATGTGTCGACACATGCTAGTTATACAAAGCAGGATGAGTTGACACATAACACGTATGTGTCGACACATAATTTTTTTTTTGATTTTTGAAGGCTGAAAACACAGTTTTAAAAAAATTAATTATTTTTATTTTTCTTTGCAAAAAAGAGATTTTAGGAAAATAATACTAGAAATCCTTATTTGTCATATGCTTCGACTTGGTACCTACAAAACAAAAATATACAGAGGCAAAGACAAATATTTTTTTGTATTTTGATTAGAAGTTAGTAAACAACACATATACAAAATACAAAGCCAAGGTGCTTGGAAATTCCTCAAGGGAAAACTTAAAGATAGGAGATAGAAAAAGAGGAAGAACCAACCCTAATGTGATTTTGTTATGATCAAGTTGACATGATATGATAGGGGAATCTTAGGGGCAAAAATTGGGGTACAACAGCTGGTTGTTTTTATTTCCTAATGTGGATAAGTTTGTTGACATTAATGCTATCAGGATCTTCATGATTGGAAACCAAGTTCCTATATTGATGGGTGATTCTTATTACTCTATTCACCTTCAGAATTCTTATCACTGGGGTATGATCATATGTTGCCCGCCTCTGTTGTACTGGTGGTTCATTTCTCATATGCCCCAGTATGATTCTTTTTGGGATGTTAGGAAGGAACCCCGTTGGGCTCCTAAGAACATGGCACTTACTCACTCAGATATTGATTGGTATCATCAGGCTTACCAGGATGTAGAGATTGTTGACAGTAGTGGTAGTTTCCCCAATGTACCTCTTCTTGGTACAAAGGGAGTAATTAACTACAACCCTGTTCTTGCACGACAACAACTTGGTTATCCGATGAGGGATAAATCAAATAGTATTCATTTGAGTAGTTTCTTCTTGAAGGAGGGAGAATACCATAAGGAAGCTAGGGAGTAGATTGCGAATGCCTGGCGTCACATTCATAGAAAGAGTAGGAAAGACCTGGGACCTAGGGGGGCTATTTCTTTGGAGCATTATCTTCAATGGGTCCAAACGAGAGCTATTCATTTGAAGATGTCGTATTCCCGGGAAGCACCTATGCCTGCTTTGTTTGTGAAGACCACTCCTCCCCTATTGGATGATGTGGAAGAGCTACAACTTGCTTTAGTCATGATGCAGCAAGAAAAGGACGCTTGGAAGAATAAGTGCCAAACTTATACTTGAAGGAGAAAGACAACTTGATTGAGATTCTTGAGAGTCGGCCTATAGAGATGATGGAGAGGCAATGGGATTTATTTTCTCCTAAGCCTAAGTCAGATGCTAGGTGCTCACTTCATGATTTAGGTGATTGGAAGTAGGTTGCCATCAGATATGCGAAAGAAAACTAGAGGTTGAAGGCTCAGATTTCCAGGCTTACAGGGAAGCGCCAGCATATAGAGTGATCTCTATCAGCTTTACTTCATAGGGTTTTAGACTTTATTTTCATCTTGTAATTGGTATTATTGAAACTTGTAATCCATTTTGAAGTTATTATAATAAAATTTTTCAGTATTTCAAATGTGTTATTACTTTGATATTTGCAATGTGTCTATAAATCTTTAAGTCACTTGAAATATTAATAATAAAATAAATCATGTGCATTGCATATCATGCATCATATTGTACATATTTCTTGCATTTTTTATGCATGTCCAGGTGTCTTACCAAGCTTCTTTACTTTGTTCAGCAAGCTGTCTCACCACTACAATACTCGAGCTAATTTCAGAAGGAAGATGGATAACTTAGAACAAGAGAATCGCGAGCTGCGCGAGGAAGTTTCTGCTCTGAAGGCTGGCATGGCCAATCTCACTGCTCTGATGGAATCTCTGGTGGCTGCTCAAAATCAGCCACCGAGTGTTTAACCTCAATAGACAAAGGCTACTATTGAAGCTCCGACTGTTCTTGTGTCTGCTACTCCAGCTGTTGCTCAGAATCGCATGCCTCAAGGTTATCCATGGGGAATGCCAGAGAACTTTATGCCTGAAGGTTTCAATCTTGATCCTTAAGTTACTCTAGTTGTTCAGACTATTGTTACTCTTGCACCTCCTGTGGTGCATGTTGCTCCTACTGCACCTCCTTCGGTGAATATGGCCCCATTTGCTAATGATGAAATGTATCGTCCTTTTCCTCCACCAAGTGAAGGCTTGGGTCTCTATGATAGAATGGATGATTTTCAAGATCAGTTTGACAAGATGCAGAGGGAGATGAAGGCCCTCAGGGGAAAGGAATTGTTTGGGCAGAATGTGAATGATTTATGCTTGGTCTCGAATGTCAAGATACCTATGAAGTTTAAAGTCCCAGAATTCGA
This sequence comes from Vicia faba, assembly GCA_948472305.1. Lineage (NCBI taxonomy): Eukaryota > Viridiplantae > Streptophyta > Magnoliopsida > Fabales > Fabaceae > Vicia > Vicia faba. The sequence continues at coordinate 1,070,906,495 of OX451740.1, read as the reverse complement.
GAAGTACAAGGACAACAGTTGTCCTCATGCTCATAGTGTGATGTATGTAATAAAAATGTCTACCCATACTGATGATCAGTGTCTGTTGATTCACTTTTTTCAGGATAGGTTGATTGGTTCTGCGTTGAAGTGGTATATGAGTTTGGACAGCGTCAATATCCATACTTTCAACGACTTGGGAGAAGCATTTATCAGACAATACAAATACAACATGGACATGGAGCCTGACCATGATCAACTCAGGGCCATGGTCTAGAAGGACATGGAATCATTCAAATAGTATGCATAGAGATGGCCTGAGGTAGCCGCCCAAGTGATTCCTCAATTAGAAGAGAAGGAGATGACTAAGAATTTCCTGAAGACTCTAGGTGCTTTCTACTATGAGAGGATGGTAGCGAGTGCGCCAAGTGACTTTACTGAAATGGTGGGCATGGGTATCCGTTAGAAGAGGCTATAAGAGAGGGCCGTTTAACAAAAGTGAAAGTTTCGGAAGTACGAAGAAGCCATCCTATGGGTTTTCCAAAAATAATTAAGGAGATACAAATGTTGTTATGCAAGAGAGGATGGTTAATCCTCCTAGAGGAAATTATCAGCGCCATCAACAAGTCGCCTCAGTAACTCTAGTTGTTGGTGTAGCTCCAACCACCGTTGCTTATCAGAGACCATCCCATCAGGGGAATCAAGGGTATAATCAGAGAAGGGAGACTTATGACCCTATCCCTATTAGCTATACAGAATTACTCCCGGTGTTAATTCAAAAGAAGTTGGTTCAGACCATACCACCTCCCGTTATACCATCACCATTGCCTTGGTATTGCAAGGCAGACCAAACATGTGATTTTCATCAGGGAGCACCAGGGCACAATGTTGAGAACTGCTATCCTTTGAAAATTGAAGTGCAGAAATTGGTGAGGTCTGGTATCTTGTCCTTCAAAGATGTTGGCCCTAATGTGAAAGATAATCCTTTTCCAAATCATGGAGGATAAAATGTTGTGAACATGGTGGCTGGTTGTCCAGGCGACTCCCGGATTTTTGATATTAAATTGGTTAGAGGAGATTTGGTAAAAATGCATACAAACCTCTGTGAATTTAGCTACTATATGCATGACCATGCTGGTTATGCTATTTGTAGTACGGATATACAGGGTTGTGACAAGATAAAGGCTTATTTTCAGGAGATGATGAATGAGGGCCTCATCAACATAATCAGGCCTAGGGCAGAGTATGAAGAGGAAGTAAACATGGTTTCTGGATGTCCTGGAGAGTTCAGAATCTTTGATGTGGAATATATGAATGAGGATCTCGTACAATTTCATGCTACTTTCTGCCACATGGCTGGTCAGGTAGAACATTAATATGGATCTTGCCGAATTTGCTTCCGGGACTCCCGAGGATGTTGAATTATAAGGAATGGTGTTCGGTTGTTGTTGGATAATGGAACTACCAAGGTTACAGCCTAAATGGATGATTATAATGAGGTTAATGAGATTGAGGTTTGTTTGGTTGAAGAGGAGTCAGATGATGAGTATGCCTTTGCAGATGAGTTCTTCTTCTCGGATGAAGATATGTTTTCTAGAGATGACTATGTGATGACTGAATATGTTAAAGAGGGAGTAAATGCTATTGTGCCTTGTTTTGGTGCACCTGCCCATTTTGAAGTTGAGTACCATAGCAAGCCAACTATTACTCCATTGGTGATTAGTTTGCCGGGTCCTATCCCCTACAAGACAGATAAGGATGTACCCTACAAATATAATGCTACAATCTTAGAGGATGGTGTGGAAGTTCCCATCCAGCCAATGCCCAATGTTGGAAATATTGCTGAGACTAGCAGAGTGATTCGCAGTGGTTGTGTATTTGCACCAGTTGTTAGTGGATATGGTAGTACTCGAAATAAAATTGTTGAAATTGTTAAACCCAAGAAGGCAGTGGGTGAATCTAGTGAAGCTACGCTAGAAAAAGAGGTGGATAACATTTTGAAGATAATCAAGATGAGCGACTACAAACTTGTGGATCAGCTACTGCAGACTCCTTCAAAAATATCTATCTTGGCTTTATTTATGAACTCCTCTGCTCACAGAGAATCTTTGATGAAGGTATTGGACCAAGATTTTGTGGAGAGTGATATGCAAATAGACCAATTCAGCAATGTGGTAGGGAACATTACATCATGTAATAACCTGAGTTTCTACGACGATGAACTGCCCGATGAAGGAAGGAATCAAAATCTTGCCCTCCACATCCCTATGAACTACAAGAATGATTCATTATCCAATGTGCTGATTGATAATGGATCCGCATTGAACGTTATATCGAGGAGCACACTTATGAAGTTGAAATATCAGGGAATGCCCATGCGCCCACAAGAAAATCTATTATTGGTGAAGTGGACTTGCCTATTCATATAGGCCCACATTTGTTTCAGATTACTTTCCAGGTCATGGATATTATACCCGCTTACAATTGTTTGTTGGGACGGCCGTGGATACATGAGGCAGGGGCTGTCACTTTGACTTTACACCAGAAGTTGAAGTTTGTGCGTGAAGTAAAAGTGGTAATTATAAATGGAGAACAAACATTATTGATATCTCATTTATCCTCTTTCAGCATTATGGAGGCGGATGAAGCTGTTGTTGGAACCCAGTTCCAAGCTTTATCCATTGATAATATAAGAGGAAACGAGAAGTATGGGGACATATTGTTGATCCACCTGTAAACAAGAATAGAGTTGGCTTGGGGTTCTCTGTGAAGAACGATAAAGGTAAGAGCATGAAGCCGAAGTATGCTGCAGGCAAGTATCAAGACATATTTCGCAGCGAGGGTTATCTTCATCCAACTGTTTCCAGGATTAATGCCATTGTGGAAGATGAAGCAGAGCCAGAAAGGCCAAATTATGTGACGCATGGAGTTATGGTTCAGAACTGGATCACCATTGATGTTCCCTCTTGCATACATGTTTCAAAGTAATTTTTGTTTGTTAATGTTTTTGAAAAGATTTCATTCTACTCAAGGTGAACGTATTAATATTGTATGGGCTTATCAGTTTGCTTTGATTTTTAAAATCAATAATAAAAGTTATCTTTGTTTCCCAAATTGTGTTTTTATTTGTTGCTTTTTTTTTGGAAAATAGTAATCAGAAAAAACCTTTCAAAATAAATAATAACCGAAATTCAATCTGCATGATCACTTGTTATATGTGTCAGTTTCTAAAAGCAATCATAAATCATATGTGCATATTAATTAAAAAACCCGTTGAATACAATGACCCTGCACCATCTCCCAACTTTGAATGTCCTGTGTATGGGTCCGAAGAAGAAAACTATGATGAGATTCCAGAAGAGGTGCCACAGTTTCTTGAGTGCGAGGAGAATGCCATTCAGCCATATAAAGAGCCATTGGAAGTAATCAATTTGGGTTCAGAAGAAGACCCGAAGGAAGTTAAGATCGGAGCATTACTGCATCCTGATGTGAAGAGCAGGTTGATTGAGATATTGTAAGAGTATGTGGATATTTTTGCTTGGTCTTACCAAGATATGCCTGGTCTAGATACATATATTGTAGAGCACTATTTGTCGTTGAAGCCAGAGTGCCTGCCAATCAAACAGAAGTTGCAAAAAACTCACCCAGATATGGCATTGAAGATCAAAGAAGAAGTTCTAAAGCAGATTAATGCCGGTTTTCTTGTTACATCAGTGTACCCTCAGTGTATTGCCAATATTGTCCCAGTACCGAAGAAAGACAGAAAAGTTCGCATGTGCGTAGATTACAGAGATCTAAATAAAGCTAGTCCAAAAGATGATTTTACATTGCCACACATTGATATGTTAGTGGATAGCATAAAAAAATTCAAAGTTTTCTCGTTCATGGACGGATTTTCAGGGTATAATCAAATAAGGATGGCTCTTGAGGACATGGAAAAAATAACATTTATCACACCCTGGGGAACATTCTGTTACAGAGTGATGCCCTTTGGGTTGAAGAACGTTGGTGCAACGTACCAGAGGGCTACGACAACCCTATTCCATGATCTGATGCACAAGGAAATTGAGGTATATGTTGATGATATGATTGATAAATCCCAGACTGAAGAAGGGCATGTAGAAGATTTGTTGAAGTTGTTTCAGTGTTTGAGGAAGTATCGTCTCCGCTTGAATCCAAATAAATGTACCTTCAGTGTTCGTTCAGGGAAATTGTTGGGTTTCATTGTTAGCCAGAGATGAATTGAAGTTGACCCTGATAAAGCCAAAGCAATTTAAGAAATGCCAGCACCGAGAACTGAAAAACAAGTGAGGGGGTTCCTCGGGCGTTTGAATTATATTTCCAGATTCATTTCCCACATGACTTACACATGTGAGACGCTCTTTAAGTTGTTAAAGAAATATAAAGGTTGTGTATGGACAGATGACTACCAAAGGGCATTTGAAAGTATTAAAGAATATTTGTTTAACCTCCCATCTTGCTCCCTACTGTTGAAGGAAGACCATTGATTATGTATCTGACAGTGTTAGATAATTCCATGGGTTGTATTATGGGACAACAAGATGAAACAGGGAAGAAAGAGTATGCCATTTATTATCTTAGTAAAAAGTTTACTGATTCCGAGTTGCGGTATTCCATGCTGGAAAAGACATGTTATGCTCTGTCCTGGGCAAAAAAACGTTTGCGGCAGTATATGTTGAATCACACTACTTGGTTGATCTCCAAAATGGATCCAATCAAGTACATTTTTGAGAGGCTTGCTCTTACTGGGAGAATTGCCCGCTGGCAGATGCTGTTATCTGAATATGACATCGAATACCGCACTCAAAAAGCTATTAAAAGCAGCGTGTTGGTAGATTATCTTGCTCACCAACCAGTTGATGATTATCAGTCTGTGATGTATGATTTCCCCGATGAGGATGTGATGTTTCTAGAAGTGAAAGATTGTGATGAGCCATTTCCTGAGGAAGGTCCTGATCCTGAATCTTGCTGACCATGATATTTAATGGAGCTGTGAATGCTTATAGTAAAGGGATTGGTGTTGTGATTGTCACTCCACATGGATCACACATTCCTTTTACTGCAAGGTTGACATTTGATTGTACTAATAATATGGAAAAATATGAGGCTTGCATCATGGGTCTCGAGGAAGCTATTGATCTATGAATTAAGATTTTAGATGTGTATGGCGATTCAACTTTAGTAATAAATGAGATTAAAGGAGAGTGGGATACTCGTCACCCAGGCTTGATCCCTTACAAATATTATGCTAGAAGATTGTTACCCTTCTTTAATAAAGTTGAATTCCATCACATCCCCAGAGACGAAAATCAAATGGCGGATGCTCTGGCAACTCTGGCTTCTATGTATCAAGTGAATACTTGGAATGATTTACTTCGAATTATAGTTCGATGACTGGATAGGCCCGCTCATTTGTTTACAACAAAAGAGGTAGTAGATGAGAAACCTTGGTATTATGATATCAAGCATTTTCTCCATACTCAAGAGTACCCGATTGATGCATCGAATAAAGATAGAAAGACATTGAGAAGATTGGCTGGAAGCTTCTTCCTCAGTGAAAATGTATTGTATAAGATAAAATATGACATGGTCTTGCTCAGATGCGTGGATAGACATGAACCAGACATGTTGATGCATGAGAATCATGAAGGTTCATTTGGAACTCATGCCAATGGATATTCGATGGCTAAAAAGATGCTAAGGGCAAGTTACTATTGGCTGACAATGGAATCTGACTGTTACAAATTTTCAAAGAAGTGCCATAAATGCCAGATTTATACCGACAAGATTCATGTGCCTCCGAAACTTCTAAATGTTATTTCTTCCCCGTGGCCTTTCTTTATGTGGGGTATTGACATGATTGGAATGATAGAACCCAAAGCTTCGAATGGACAATGTTTTATCTTGGTAGCAATTGATTACTTCACCAAATGGGTGGAAGCTGCTTCATATGCTAATGTTACTAAGCAGGTGGTTGTGCGCTTCATTAAGAATAATCTCATATGTCAGTATGGTGTGCCGAGCAAAATTATCATCGACAATGGCTCGAATCTGAACAACAAGATAATGACAGAACTTTTTGAAGAATTCAAGATTATCCATCATAATTCAGCTCCGTACAGGACGAAGATGAATGGGGCTGTTGAAGCTCCTAATACGAATATTAAGAAGATCATGCAGAAGATGGTTGTTACTTATAAAGATTGCATGAAATGCTCCCTTTTACTTTACATGGATATCGGACATCCGTCCGCACTTTAACAGGAGCAACCCCGTTCTCCCTTGTGTATGGAATGGAAGATGTGCTCCCAATCGAGGCTGAGATTCCCTCTTTGCGTGTAATAATGGAAACCAAGTTGTCAGAGGCTGAATGGGTCCAGAACAGGTTTTACCAATTGAATTTGATCGAAGAGAAGAGAATGTCGGCTTGTTGTCATGGGCAGTTATATCATAAGAGAATGAAGAAAGATTTTGACAAGAAGGTCAAACCTCGTGAATTCAGAGAAGGCGACCTCGTGCTCAGGAAGATCATGTCTTTTAAAGTTGATTCTAGAGGCAAGTGGACTCCCAATTTTGAAGGCCCATATGTTGTCAAGAAATCCTTATCTGGAGGTGCATTAATTCTTGAAACTATGGATAGCGAGGAGTTCCCATGTCCCATGAATGCTGATGCAGTCAAGAAATACTTTTCCTAAAGAAACAAAAGAATAGCTCGCTAAGTTGAAAAACCGAAAGGGAGGCTTAGGCAAAAAGGAGCGTCTCGGTAGGCCGAAAACCCAAAAGGGTGGTCTAGGCAAAAATTAGAGACATAAACAGAATAAAATTTGCCACTAAGTTGAAAACCCGCAAGGGCAGCTTAGGCAAAAGTTAGGGACTTTCTTGGCAAGTAACTACATCACACAAGATTTGATCATTGAAGCAACAATCTTCTTGGATCCTCACCATAGTTCAACCGAAGCTGCTACTCAGAATTTTAAAGTTGTTAGAGGGAATAATGGTCATTGTATCTCAATATATCTTTTCCATTATATATTACAATTTTCCGAACTTTGTAATTATCCGTGGAGTCTCGCCATTCGCAGACTACCAATCTATCAATAAAATTTAAGCTTTTTCCCAATTCCTTGCATTTCTTATTTTTATTCAACTTACAAAGACTCCATTCATTATTGATGATAATTTTCAAAGCAAAAAGATTAATTAACAAAATTATTTTTCGAAAAGAATTTACAAATTACTTTTACTTTAGATTTTGTGATTAAAGAGGAAAACAAAAGTGGTGATCCCAGGAATGGACGAACTCCATTAATTTTGGGAAGTTTTGTTTTCCCCGGGAAGGTTTTCTCAGGTCATTTTCGCTAGTATGCGCGTGATTTTTGTATATTGAATATGATACCAATTGATGTAAGGTGCGGTATCAGGTTTGTGATTCCAGTGTCCCCAGTCAAGTCTTGGTTCATTTTTTGATTTTGGGTCTGCATGGTCTGAGACCTCTATCCCAGATTCCCAAGCAAAGTCTTCCCTCATATGACGAAAGGTCTTTTTCCCTTGGTGTGCTGATATGGAACTATTTTCAAAATGTCTCTCTTTCTGCAATATTGACATTATTGTTGGTATTTATTTTCCAGGCAACTAGACCAGGACAATATATTTTCTAAGAAGTGTTGAGACAGTTTTTAACCTTTTAGGTTTTCACCCGCCAAGTGCTGTGTTTGATTTAAATTTCCCATGAGTTTGACCTTTTTCTATAATGCTGACTTCTTGATTCCCCAGGAAGGCTATCCCAGGGAATCTTTTGTTGGAATAAGTTTGCATGATATTAAGACTCAATCCAAGATTCCCCAGTGAAGGCTTCACTTATTTGATATAAGTCTTTTCTCCCCGTGCATGCTGAGTCAGACTAATTTACGAAGCATCTCCTTTCGGCAGTACTTGCATTTTGTTGATTGCCCGATAATCAGGCAAGGGCAGTGTTTTACTTAAAGAAGTGTTGAGGCATTTGTCAGTTTTTTGGGTTTTCACCCGCCAAGTGTTGGGTTTGATTTAAAATCCCCATAATTTTTTACTTTTTGCTATGATGTTTGACTTCTTAACTCCCTGGGTTGTTATCCACGTGAGGTTTCATACTTTTTCCCCAGGGAAGTTGGTGCACTACTTACTCTCAATATTGAAGAACATATCTTGGTTTCCCCTCTTTGATATGGTGTTGGCCTCCCTAATAAAGTCAGCACGAGATCCCTAGTTGATGTCTCGATAATAAGGCGTTATCTCCTCTAGTGAAGTCTGTATGATGTTCCTCCAATGAAGTCAGCTCGAAATCCTCAGTTGATGTTTTGTCGATATGCTTTCCATCTGCCTTATTTGAAATCAATATTACAATCCCCAGTAGGAGTATGGACCGTGAAACATGTGTGTCCCCATTAAAATCTAAGTGCTATTCCCCGGTGAAGCCTGAAGAAGGATGTTATATCCTTGTATTTGTATTGTTTTTTCGCTATGATTTAATTACTTCTGGATTATGTTCCTTTCCAGTGAATTTAAGCCGTGAAATAGGATTCTATTTCTTTAGTTGGTGCTTATTTTCTTATGGAACATTCATCTTGGATGTGATTTATCCTGGTTACTCCCAGTGTTATATGTCTGTTTTGTTAGCATATACATGATAAAACTCATACATTCATACATACATCACGCGTAGTTAAATTTAACAAATCATTGCTTATTCACATTCATTAATATTTTGTTGACATATTACCCTATTTTGCAGAGTTGTGTTGTCCTCTCTCCAATAGAGTGTCAACCTTAAGCAGAAAGTCTATATTCTTTCAATTTCCCACTAAGTCATCCCTTGTGGAATATTTTTGCTTTAGCCTTCCTGTATAGATCTTTGTCTGGATAGATTGGGTTTCCCTCTTGAGTTTATTTCTCAAAGGATGTATTTTGGTAGACTGTTTTACTCCAGTTTATTTCTGGTTTGAATCTTTGTTTCTCAGCAATATTATTACTTTGTACTTCTGCAAGCTTCGAGCCTTGGTTTGAGAATATGCATTTATTTTACACGAGAAGACTTTATCTCCTCAACAGGAATATATTGGCATCTCCCCAGGAAGTCATATTTCTTTCCCCAGGAAGTCATGATTCATTCCCCAGGAAGTCATGATTCATTCCCCAGGAAGCTATATTTGTTTCCCTAGAAAGTCATCTTTACAATCCTTCCCGTAACAGTGAGTAGTAGGTATCTTTATTTGAGCAACTGGTACTTCCCCATAAAAGGAGACATTACCTTTTTGCTATCTTCTCTTTGAGTGGATAGTTTGCAGTTCATTATCAACTTACTCCAGTGGATGGCAAGTCTTTCAATATGATAGAGACAATTCATTTTTGAAATCTTTGTAAGTGGTAGTCTCTTTATTTGAGACAGCTTATATATTACCCTTTCCAGGCAGAGTACCTTGGTTAAAGAAGAAGTTGAGACCCGTTCTAGGTGAAACGCCAGAATTTTAGGGAAAACTTGTTATCTTTTTGCTACCCTCAGTGAATGTTGGTAGTTCACCTTCAGTGAACGTCAGTACCATGATATTTCTTTTCTCTCTACCTTTAGTGAAAGTTGGTAGGTCACCATCAGTGAAAATTGGTGATTGTTATATTTTTGATATCTTCAGTGAACGTTGGTAGTTCACCGTCAGTGAACAGCGGTGCTATGATATTTCTTTCTCTCTACCTTCAGTGAAAGTTGGTAGGTCACCATCAGTTAAAGTTGGTGATTGTTATATTTTTTCTACCTTTAGTGAACGGCGATGATATGATATTTCTTTCTCTCTACCTTCAGTGAAAGTTGGTAGTTCATCGTCAGTGAACATCGATGATTGTTATATTTTTGCTACCTTCAGTGAACGTTGGTAGTTCACCGTCAGTGAATGGCAGTGCTATGATATTTCTTTTCTCTCTACCTTCAGTGAAAGTTGGTAGTTCACCATCAGTGAAAGTTGGTGATTATTATCTTTTTGCTACCTTAAGTGAACATTGGTATGTTAGAACAAAGTTTGAATCTACTACCCTAAGTTTAAGTTTTGATGATATCAAAATGCTAAGATATATTAATTGTATGATTCATATAAGACACATATGCTATCTAAAAATTACATTCTGTTTTACAGAAACTCTGATGGATATCAGCAAGAGAACATAATCATCAGCATCATAAGATGTTATATCAGATGCCAGAATCAGAATATCAACTTGTGCCTACGCTGAAGCCTGATGAACATATCTGCGCGTAACAATCTGAACTCTGATCAAGACAACAGTTCATCAGCACCTAAGCAGGGTCAGAATGAGCCAAATCCAGAACAAGCTTAAGTAGTAACGGTACTGTTCATTCAAGATGCTTTATTACCAACGACATCATTCCAGACAAGATATGCTCAATAAGGAAAGAATGTTATTGGCATTGAAACGGAATTACTACTCCAACGTACCTTATTTCCAATGCTATATAAACAAGTCAATGAAGATTGAATTGGCTAATGCGCTACAACCTTCTACACGCCTAAAGCTATTCATCATTTTCCTCACTCTAAGTTTGCTAAAAGCTCTCAAAGTCTTTATTCAATTACTTTAGCACTCTATCTCTCATAAGCTCAAATTGTGTAGTATCACAGTTGTGATAAACAGTTTTTGTAGAAAACATTCACACACCTAGATTTCAATTCTTTGTAAGAAAGTATTTCCTTGAGAAACCGGCTTGTGGTTTGACTCAAGAAGGCTTTAGCAGTTGTTAAAGCAGTTGTAATATTCAGTTGAATATAGTGGATTAAGACCTCGTTGGAGAGAGGCGAAATCACCTTGACGGGTGGACTGGAGTAGTTTGAGATCAAACGAACCAGGATAAAAATACCGTGTTCACTGCAATTGATTTCCAGTTTTTACAATTCAACCCCCCTTCTTGTGTTTTTCACTTCTTCAATTGGCATCAGAGCTCCTGGTTCTGAGCTAAAACACTTAACCGTGTCAGTACAAGATCCAGCGTCAGAAAAACACAATGGCAGGAACTTATCAATACACCAGCAATGACAACAATGAAGACAGAGACAGATTCAGCGGCAAACCTCCAGTCTTTGATGGAGAAAATTTTGATTACTGGAAAGACAGAATTGAAAGCTTCTTTCTGGCACATGATGCTGATCTGTGGGACATGGTGACAGATGGATAGACGCACCCAGTGAATGCAAGCGGTCAGAAGATTGACAGGAAAGCAATGTCTGACCAACAAAAGCATGACTTCAAAAATCACCACAAGGCCAGAACCATTCTTCTCAGCGCCATCTCTTACGCTGAATATGAAAAGATCTCTAACAGAGACACAACAAAGAACATGTTTGTCTCACTCAGAATGACGCATGAAGGCAACATTCAGGTCAAAGAAACTAAAGCTCTTGCGCTCATTCAGAAGTATGAGGCATTCAAAATGGAAGAAAGTGAATCCATTGAAACAATGTTCTCAAGATTCCAAATTCTGGTGGCTGGTCTCAAGGTTCTGGACAAAGGATACTCTACTGCTGATCACGTCAAGAAGATCATCAGAACTGACCAAAGTAGTGGAGGCCAATGGTTACAGCTCTGAAGCTAGCTAAAGATCTCAACAAAATTTCTCTGGAGGAACTTATCAGCTCCCTCAGAAGTCACGAGATAGAGCTGGAAGCTGATGAACCTCAGAAGCAAGGTAAGCCTTTAGCATTAAAATCTAACAAAAAATATGAGTCTAAAGTTTTGCAGGCAGTTGAAGAAACATCTGATGGATCCTCATCAGAAGAAGACGAACTTTCTCTCCTCTCTAGAAGAGTGAACCAACTGTGGAAGCAGGGGCAAAGGAAGTTCAGGAATCCCAGAAGATCTGATCAGAATGAGTCTTCTTCCAGATACAGAAGGACAGATTCTTCCTCTGGATACAGAAGATCTGAAGGCTCCTCAGGAAGCAGAAAGCCAAACACCAAGGACATCATCTGCTATGAATGCAATGAGCAAGGACACTACAAGAGTGACTGCCCAAAGCTTCAGAGGGAAAAGCCCAAAAAGAAGTTTGGAAGAGAAAAGAAGAAAAGTCTCATGGATACATGGGATGACTCTGACTCGTCTGAAGCTGACTCAGAATCAGATGATGAGAGAGCAAACATAGCTCTCATGGCCAACATTTCAGAAGACAGCGAAGCTTCTGAATCAGACTCAGAATCAGATACTGAAGAGGTATTTCCTGACTTTGCAATTAATTTTACTAAGGCTGAACTTGCTGAAAGCCTTAATGAAATTCTGGAAAGGTACCAGCAGATTAGAGTTAAATTCAGAAACCTGAAAAGGAATCTTGAATCTGACTCTGATAAGACTGGGAGTCTTAAATTGGAAAATTCTGAGCTGAGAAATAAAATTTCAAAATTAGAAAATGTTTTACAAAACTCTCAGAAGGAACCAATTTCTGAAACTCCCAGCAGCGCTGATGAGATCATCAAGGAGTATGATCATAGTTTCCAGAAGTTCCTTGCTAAAAGCATAGATAGAAGCAAAATGGCTTCAATGATCTATGGAGTTAGCAGAAACGGAAGAAAGGGAATAGGATACCAAGGTAAGGTTCCTACACCAAAGAATGCCATGGATTTAACCATTAAACACAATCCTCTGAACTCACATTTTGTGTATGGTCACACACATGATATTAAATACACTAGCAGTAAGTATTCTGTGAAACCAAAATTCAACCAGAGTTTTGGTAAATCTAACAAATCAGGACCCAAGAAAATCTGGGTACCTAAGGATAAAATAATACATGTTGCAGATATCTTTAGCAGCAAATCAGAAACACCAGTCATGGTACCTGGACTCTGGCTACTCGCGACACATGACGGGAAGAAGGCATATGTTCCAAAGCCTGGAACTTAAGCCTGGAGGCCACGTTGGCTTTGGAGGCAATCAGAGGGGAAAGATCATTGGCTCTGGAACTGTAGGTAATGGAAATCTTCCCTCTATAAATAATGTTCTGCTAGTAGATGGATTAATGCATAATCTGTTATCCATAAGTCAATTAAGTGATAACGGTTATGATATAATCTTCAATCAAAAATCATGTAAAGCTGTTAGTCAGAAAGATGGGACTATCTTATTTAATGGAAAGAGGAAAAACAACATCTATAAAATCAAACTTTCTGAACTGAAAAGTCAGAATGTAAAGTGTCTTCTGTCTGTTAACAACGAGCAGTGGATCTGGCACAGAAGATTGGGGCATGTTAGTATGAGAAGAATATCTCAGATTAACAAACTCAATCTAGTCAGAGGACTTCCTAATCTGAAGTTCAATTCAGATGCTCTGTGTGAAGCATGTCAGAAAGGCAAGTTTGCAAAACCTTCTTTCAAATCTAAAAATGTTGTTTCTACCTCTAAGCCATTAGAACTTCTGCACATTGACTTATTTGGACCAGTTAAAACTGCTTCAGTCAGTTGCAAGAAGTATGGGTTAGTAATCGTAGATGACTATAGCAGATGGACATGGGTAAAGTTCTTAAGACACAAGGACGAGTCACACTCTGTGTTTGTTACCTTCTGTAACCAAGTTCAGAATGAAAAGGATCTTAGAATCGTTAAAGTCAGAAGTGATCATGGTGGAGAGTTTGAAAACAAAGATTTTGAGTCATTCTTTAATGAAAGAGGCATTCTGCATGATTTCTCTTGTCCTAGAACTCCCCAACAAAATGGAGTTGTAGAACGAAAGAACAGAACATTGCAAGAAATGGCCAGAACCATGATCAATGAGACAAACGTTGCTAAGATCTTCTGGGCAGAGGCAATAAACACAGCGTGCTACATTCAGAATAGAATCTCAATAAGACCTATTCTGGAAAAGACTCCATATGAATTGTGGAAGAACAAAAAGCCCAACATTTCATATTTTCATCCATTTGGATGTACTTGTTTTATGTTAAATACAAAAAATTATTTGAACAAGTTTGACTCTAAAGCACGGAAGTGTATTATGTTAGGATACTCTGAACGCTCAAGAGGGTACAAAGTATACAATACAGAAACACAGATTGTGGAAGAATCAATCAGTGTTCGTTTTGATGATAAGCTTGACTCTGAAAAGTCAAAGCAGAATGAAGTTTTTGCAGGTATGGAAGTTGAATTTACAGGTTCTGAAGACAAGTCATCAGAAGCTCTCAACAAAGAAACTCCTTCAACATATGAAAGGAGTACTTCTAGCAATCCTACAACAGCTGCTGATCAACCATAGAAGAGACTACCAAGAAGCAGCTTGGATCACCCAGAAGAAACTATCTTAGGAAGAAAGGAAGATCCAATCAGAACAAGAGCAAGCTTCAGAAACTCTGAAGAATCCCTCATGGGACTTGTGTCTCTGATTGAACCTTCTTCTATTGATGAAGCACTTCTGGACAACGACTGGATTCTAGCAATGCAAGAAGAGCTGAATCAATTCACCAGAAATGATGTATGGGATCTTATTCCCAGACCAAAAGGATTCAACGTCATTGGAACAAGATGGGTGTTCAGAAACAAGCTAAATGAACTAGGTGAACTCATCAGAAACAAAGCACGACTGGTAGCACAAGGTTATAGTCAGCAAGAGGGAATAGACTATACAGAAACCTTTGCTCCAGTTGCCAGGTTAGAATCTATCAGACTTTTAATTTCATTTGCTGTTAACAAAGGCATCACTCAGTATCAGATGGATGTCAAGAGTGCATTCTTAAATGGTTATATAGAAGAAGAGGTGTATGTGCACCAACCCCCTGGTTTTGAAAGTACAAAACATCCAGAACATGTTTTCAAACTAAAGAAGTCACTATATGGTCTGAAACAAGCTCCCAGAGCTTGGTATGAAAGACTAAGTAACTTTCTGTTAGAAAATGAATTCACCAGAGGGAAGGTGGACACTACCTTATTCTGTAAGTCAGTTAAGAATGACATCTTAGTCTGTCAAATTTATGTTGATGATATTATTTTTGGATCTATTAATCCTTCTCTTGGAAGAAAATTTGCTAAGTGTATGCAGGCATAATTTGAGATGAGCCTCATGGGGGAACTGAAATTCTTTCTAGGAATTCAGATCAATCAAACTCCAGAGGGAACTTACATTCATCAGAGCAAATATGTCAGAGATCTTCTGAAGAAATTTGACCTCTCAGAATGTAAGCCATCAAAGATTCCAATGCATCCCACGTGCATTCTGGAAAGAGAAGAGGTAAGCAAAAAGGTAGAACAGAAGGTATACAGAGGTATGATTGGCTCTCTCCTTTATCTGACAACTTCAAGGCCTGATATCTTATTCAGCGTATGTATTTGTGCTAGATTCCAATCAGATCCTAGAGAATCTCACTTAACAGCTGTTAAGCGAATTTTCAAGTATCTGAAAGGTACTATTAATCTGGGTTTATTTTATAGAAAATCTAGTGATTACATCTTAGTAGGCTACTGCGATGCTGACTTTGCTGGAGACAGAGTAGAGCGTAAAAGTACTTCTGGAAGCTGCCAGTTTCTGGGAGAAAATCTGATCTCTTGGTCCAGCAAAAGGCAATCCACAATTGCGCTATCAACAGCAGAAGCTGAGTACATAGCAGCAGCAAGATGTAGCACACAAATGCTCTGGATGAAAAGTCAGCTTGAAGACTTCCAGATTTTTGAGAGTAACATCCCTATACTCTGTGACAATACTTCTGCCATTTGCTTAAGTAAAAATCCTATTTTGCATTCTAGGGCTAAGCATATAGAAATAAAACATCATTTCATTAAGGACTATATTCAGAAAGGAATTTTGAACTTAAAATTTATTGATACAAACCATCAATGGGCTGATATCTTCACTAAACCTCTTTCTGAAGATAGGTTCAATTTCATTCTGAAACATCTCAGCATGAAACTCTGCCCAGAGTGAAAATGTTTTAATTCTATATATTAACCTTCAGAATGTGTTTCCTGTTTACTGTGAACTTCTGATCAATCTAATTTCAGAAAGATAGACATGCAGATTGTATCAGATTCTATTCTTAAAGATCTGAGCGTTTCAGCTCAAGGATAGACGTGCTGCTCACTAAATCAAACAAGTGTCATCCAATCATCAGCAAATCTCTGAAGCAGAACACGCGGGCACGCTTCTGAGAAGGCAAAACGCTGATTGGGTGCATTGAGACACATGTCTGGTAACCGTTTCAAGTATCTTTCTCAAATCCCCCAAAATCAGCAAGCATTAAATGCACGTAATCATGTTTTAAAATGTAATGATGAAATAATTCTCTTTCTTAAAACCGTTTACGTTTTCAAATTTTTTTTTGAAATCTATTTAAGCACATTAACATCACTCATTAATCTTTTACCGTTTCTTACAATCATCCAAATACTTTCTCTGCATTCTTACTTGTGTGTTCATCTTTCTCAAAAGAAACCCATTTTTCAAGTTTTCTCAGAAAACCCTAAGTGTGAACATGGCAACCTCTAGCATTGTTTCTGCAGGCTCTCAGAAGGAGGCTTCATCTGAACAATACCAAGTTCCCTTCAGAACACTCCTTACACCAGTGAAGAATTTGGAAGTGCTGTCTGAACTGATTGTTGACTTCTCCAGTCTAAAAGAAAATGGATTCGATTTGACAGAAGAAGTTAGGGCACAAGGATGGGAGAGATATTTTGATAGGTTGGTGGGTCCAACGTTTCCAGTATTGGTCAAGGAATTCTGGATTCATGCGTCTTCATCAACACATCAAGTTACTTCCTACATAATGGGAAAGAAGATTGTGATCACTGAGGATCACATTGCAAGATTAATTGGATACAACGGTGGTGGCATCCGCTGTATCGACATGGCAGAAAGATGCTCAGATGTTGCTGTCATTGCAAGAGAGATTTTCACCCATGGGGTTCCCAGCAGCAAAATCAGAGACTTAAAGGATCAGCACAGAATATGGGCGAAGATTATTCTGGGGTGCTTTAATCACAGGAACCCCACAAGCTCTCCTGATTATATAAATATAGATCAGCAGTTTCTGATCTATTTTATTAATCAGAAGGTAAAGATTAACTTGGCTCATCTTTTGTTTAATCACCTCAGGACCAGCGTCAAGGAGACAAGGGAAGAAGAAAGGACAAAAAGGGACTGGATACTCTTTGGCAGGTTAATATCAGATATTCTGACTGAGAATAGGCTGATAGAACACCTTACAGAAGCTCAGGAATTAAGTTCTATTGAACCTACTATTGGCAAGCCTCTGAACGCCAAGAATCTGAAGAAAATGAAACTGATAGAGAATATCATAAAGGAGCCCAGCGTCACTCCTCTTGCTGACATCACCAGCAGAAGAGTCCCTCTGGACGACTTTCCAATATTTTCTGAGATTGACTCTAAACCAGTCATTGTTCTTAGATACTTGGACGCTTGCAAGGCTGATGGCACAGATCCCACTCTGAACATAAAAGATCTGCACCAGCAAAATCCAGAAGTTACTGTGAAGAAGACGAAGAAAAGAAAGGCTACTTCAGAAGGACCATCCCAGCAGACCCCTAAGAAGAGAGGTAATCTATCTACTGCTAATGTTTTAAATTCTTCTGCTATTCCAACATCAATCCCAACCCCAGCTTCACATGAACTTCCAATCCCCATACCAACCATTGATGAAACAAAACCAGAGGATGACCCTTCTGAGTCACTGACTCACAGGAGATCCCGCACCAAAAATCCAAAACCCACACCATCAATAGAATCAGAACTTGACAAAGTTCTGTCTGAAATTGATCAACGTGCTTCCGCTCCCCTCTCAGAAAATCCAAACACTCAACCGGAAATTGCCCACTCTCCTCAACCATAACATACTCTTTCACCCATACCAGAACAACCAGAAATTCCACCTCCTTCTCCACAACCAGAAATTCCACCTCCCTCTCCTCAACCAGAACTTCATCCACTTTCACCTCAACCATCACCTCCACACCCTGAGTTTCAACACTCTGAAACTCCATCACCTGAACATCAAACTCCTGAACCTCATTCTCCTCAATCCTTTAATCCACAACCCTTGGCAATTCAGCTGCCATGTGGTACAACTGTAAACATGGCCCAACTGCCATCCTCACCAGAAACTACCCCTCCAAATACTCCAAACAGTCCAATAATCATTTCTGATTCTCCCTCTCCATCTCCCAAACAAAATACTGAAGACCTCAGCAGGACCTTTATTGATTTAACAAGCCTTAACCGTCTTGCTGACCTTAAACACAAAATAGCCATCCCCAAACCCAAACAACTAGATGTTGGTGCTGGCATTTTGAATTTTGAAACAGGCTTGCAGAATTGGATTGCTTCTCTAAAGCAGGTTTGTCCTAGAATGATTGACCATGCCGCTTCATACCATCTCTGGACTCAATTCAGAAAGTGGGTACGCGCTGAAGTCCTTAAGCTGTAAGACATCAATTATGAACAGGCACAACAGAACTTCAGCAAGCTGCTGAAGGAAGTTGAAAGTCAGCTGCCACAGGACGAAGTGCTCTTTCTGGATAGTGAGTCATGGTCTAAGAAGCGTCCAGCTTCAAAAGTTCAGCAAGCAGAAGATCAGACTATTCAAGCTGAAGAGGTTAGTCAAGCTGAAGATGTTGCAGAAAGCTCTCAGAAGCATCCTGCTTGTGATGTCTCTCAAGCTTCCTTGGACAGGCAGACTCTGGAAGAGTTGAAGCAGAATGATATTCGTATGCAGCAAAGAATGGATGAGAATGATCAGAAGGTGAAGGAAAGGATGGATGTGCAAGACAGCAAGATTGATACAGTAGTCAGCATGGTGCACAAGCAGAATGAAATTGCTGATCAAATTAAGACAATGCTAGAAACTCTGTTCACACACTTTCCACCCCAACCTTAGATTTTCATTCATGATATTTTCATTATTTTCTTTGCATATCATCTGTACTGTTTGCCTGGCTCTGAATTAAATATAACAGTTTTTCTGCTCTGATCGTTTTAGCTTATATTACTTACACTTTTTGATTGCTCACAAAAAGGGGGAGAACAAGAATGATATTTTTCAATAACGGATTACTAAGACAAAAAGTCTCAAACATTCTAACACTCTGATATACTTGAATGTTTTCTGCTTTGCATAATCCTACAGGTACAAGAAGTTAATCATCTCTGATACACTGAAGCTCTGATATACTAATCTGAAGCTCTGATATTCTGATGTTCAAAGAAAGTCAATAAAGATCTGATCCTGAAGAACTCCTGGAATTAAAAAGGGAAGTAATAAATTCAGGGGGAGTATCTCCAATCTAAACTGTGATATCTCTTTATCCCTTATCCTCTTATCTTTTGATAACTTCCTATTTAATTCTGATACAACTTATTATTTAGTTATCTCTGATACTTTTCACGTTAATTTTCATTTAAAAAATATCTAGTTTTTGTCATCACCAAAAAGGGGGAGATTGTTAGAACAAAGTTTGAATCTACTACCCTAAGTTTAAGTTTTGATGATAACAAAATGCTAAGATATATTAATTGTATGATTCATATAAGACACATATGCTATCTAAAAATTACATTCTGTTTTACAGAAACTCTGATGGATATCAGCAAGAGAATATCATCATCAGCATCAGAAGATGAGATATCAACATCAGCATCAGAAGATGTTATATCAGATGCCAGAATCAGAAGATCAACGTGTGCCTACGCTGAAGCGTGATGAACATATCTGCGCGTAACAATCTGAACTCTGATCAAGACAACAGTTCATCAGCACCTAAGCAGCGTCAGAATGAGCCAAAGCCAGAACAAGCTTAAGTAGCAACGATACTGTGCATTCAAGATGCTTTATTACCAACGGCATCATTCCAGACAAGATCTGCTCAATAAGGAAAGAATGTTATTGGCATTGAAACAGAATTACTACTCCAACGTACCTTATTCCAATGCTATATAAACAAGTCAATGAAGATTGAATTGGCTAATGCACTACAACCTTCTACACGCCTAAATCTGAAGTGGTGAAAAACACAATAAGGGGGGGTTGAATTGTAAAACTGAAATCTAATGCAATGAACAAGATAGTTTTATCCTGGTTCGTTTGATCTCAAACTACTCCAGTCCACCCGTCAAGGTGATTTCGCCTCTCTCCAACGAGGTCTTAATCCACTATATCAACTGAATATTACAGACTGCTTTAACAGCTGCTAAAGCCTTCTTGATCCAAACCACAACCTGGTTTGTCAAGGTAACACTTTCTTACAAAGAGATAAAACTAAGTGTGTGAATGTTTTCAACAAAACTGTATCACAACTGTGATGTATACACAAATTGAAGCTTAGAAACTAGATTGCTAAACAATGATAGAATATCAAAATGTGTGGTTTAGCAAAACTGAGAGAAAGAAGATTATGATTAGCTTTTGTGCGTGTAGAGATTTGGAGAGCATTAGCCATTTCAATCTTCAAAGTCTTGTTTATATAGCACTGAGATGATGAACGTTGGATGCAATATTCTTGATTCAATGCTAATAACAAACTTTCCTTATTGAGCAGATCTTGCCTGGAATGAGGCCGTTGGAATTAATTTGCTTTCAATGCACAGTACCGTTGCTTACTTAATGCAAGTTCTGGCTTGGCTCATTCTGACTCTGCTTCGCTGCTGATGAACTGTTGTGTTTCTTTATCAGAGTGTTGAGCGCAGTCTTGTTCATCAGGCTTCAGCATGTACGTGAGTTGATCATCTGATTCTGACATTCTGATATGGCAACTTCTGATGCTGGTCTCTGAAATCAAGTTCTGATGCTGAATAGATGTGATCTTGCTTATATCAATCAGAGTATCTGCAAGTCAGAACATAATAATTTTAGGCAGCAGATAGTTCATACATGAAACTTATAAATACTATATCTTTTCACATTGTTATCATCAAAACTTAAATATAGGGTAGTAGATTCAAACTTTGTTCTAACAATCTCCCCCTTTTTGATGATGACAAAAACTAGATATTTTTAAATGAAAATAAAGTGAAAAGGTATCTGAGATATGTATCAGAGTAAGAAGTAAAAGGATAAGGAGTAAAGAGATATCAGAGTTGAGAGATACTCCCCCTGAGTTTATTACTTCCCTTTGATTACACGTGTTCTTCAGGATCAGATCTTTTTGCCTTTCTTTGAACATTAGAGTATCAGAGTCTTTGACTTATCAGAAGCTTTATGTCAGAGCAGAGCTTCAGAGCTTTTCTTGTCAGAGCTTTGCTTTGGATCAGAATATCAGAGCGGATCAGAACTTCATAGTGATCAGAGCTTCATAGCTTCTAGTCTTCAGAGTGTCCAGGAGCTTCCTTGTACCTGTAGACTTTAAGCAAAACAGAAAAACATTTTCAAGTAATAGAGTTAGAATGTTTGAGAATTTCTGTCTAGTTAGCCGTTATTGATTAAAATATCATTCTTGTTCTCCCCCTTTTTGTCAGCAATCAAAAAGTGTAGGTGATGTGCTAAAACAATTAAGATCAGAAAAACTAATCATATTAAGAGAGTTCAGAATCAAAACAAGAAAATAGTACAAAACATATTCAAACAGTACATCAGAAAATCAAGGAAAACATGAAAAAAGGACATGAATGAAAAAAGAGACTAAGGTTGAGGAGGCAAGCGTGTGAACAGGTTCTCCAGCATGGCTTGGATCTTTTCAGCAGTCTCATTCTGCTTGTGCACCATGCTGACAACAGTGTCAATCTTGCTATCCTGCACATCCATTCTCTCTTTCATCTTCTGATCGCTTTCATCCATCCGCTGCTGCAGACGCATGTCATTCAGCCTTAGTTCTTCTAGAGTCTGCCTGTCCAAGGCAGCTTGAGAAGCATCAGAAGCAGGAAGCTTCTGAGAGCTTTCAGCAACATCTTCTGCTTGACTTTCTTCAGCTTGAATGGTCTTGTCTTCTTCTGATTGCACCTTTACAGCTTGCTGTTTCTCTGACCAAGGTTCACTATCCAGAGGGAGCACGTCTTCTTTCAGAAGCTGACTTCCAACTTCATTCAGAAGCTTGCTGAAATTTTGTTGTGCCTGCTCATAGTTGATATCCTGCAACTTGAGGGCTTCAGCACGTACCCAAAGTCTGAATTGTGACCAGAGCTGATCAGAAGCAGCTGGGTCAATCATTCCAGGACAGACTTGCTTCAAAGAAGCAATCCATTGCAGCACACCTGTTTCAAAATTCATAATACCAGAGCCAACATCTGGTTGTTTTGGTTTTGGGATGGCAATTTTGTGTTTCAGATCAGCAAGACGGTCAAGACGGGTTAAGTCTATGAAAGTCCTGCTGGGGTTTTCGGAGGTTTTCTGAACAGCTGTTTGTTTTGGAGATGGAGTATCAGAATCAGAGATTATGATTGGACTGGGTGGTGTTTTGGGAGTATTTGGTGGTGTAGATTCTGATGAGGATGGCAATTGTGCTAAGGTGATAGTTGTTCCACCTGGCAGCTGGATTGCCAAAGGTGATGGTTGAGGTGAATGAGGTTCAGATGGTTGAGGAGAAGGAGTTTCAGAGTGATGAAACTCTGTTTGAGGTGATGGTGGATTAATTTCTGGTTGGGGAGAGGGAGACGGAATTGCTGGTTGAGGAGAGGTTGTTGGAATTTCTGATTCTTCAACAGATTGCTGTTGTTCTGGTTGTGGAGGAGGAACAGTTTGTGGTTCAGAGATTGGTTGATCAGAGGTGTGTTGATCAATGTTAGACAACACTTGGTCAATTGCTGATGTTGTTGAGATTGTTGGTTGTTTGGGATGTTTGGTTCTGGGTCTTCTGAGTTTTAATGCCTCAGAAGGGTCCTCTTCTGATACAGTTTCATCTATGGTAGGGATGGGGATTGAGATTCTATGAGAGGTTTGAGGAGGAATAGATGCTGGAATAGTAGAAGAATTTAAAACAGAAGCAGCAGATGAATTACCTCTTTTCCTGGGTGTCTGCTGGGATGATCCTTCTGATGGTGCCTTCCTCTTCTTCGTCTTCTTCAGAATCACTTCTTGCTGAGGTTGATGCAGAGCTTTGATAATCAGATTTGGATCTGAACCATCTGCCTTGCACGCATCCAAGTACCTGAGAACCACCTCTGGTTTGGATTCAATTTCAGAAAATAACGGAAAGTCACTCAGAGGCACTCTTCTGCTGGTGATATCAGCAATAGGAGTAGCTCTGGGTTCCTTCTGAATATTCTCTATCAGCTTCATCTTCTTCAAGTTCTTTGCATTCAGAGGTTTCCCAACTGTTGGTTCAATAGTGCTTAGCTCTTGAGCTTCTATCAGATGCTCAATCAGCCTATTCTCTGTCAGAATATCTGATATCAACCTTCCAAAAGGTATCCAATCCCTCTTGGTTCTTTCTTCTTCCCTGGTTTCCTTCACACTTGTTCTGAGGTGGTTGAACAGGAAGTGAGCCAGATTGATCTTTACCTTCTGATCAATAAAGTAGATCAGAAACTGCTGATCCACATTTATGTAATCAGGAGAACTGGTTGGTTTCCTGTGGTTGAAGCACCCCAGAATTATCTTAGCCCACACTCTGTAATGATCCTTCAGATCTTTAATCTTACTGCTGGGCACCCCATGAGTGAAAATCCTTGCAGCTATCACACCTACATCAGCACATCTTTCAGCCATGTCCACACAACGGACGCCACCGCCACTGTAACCGATTAGCCTTGCAATGTGATCCTCAGTGATCACAATCTTCTTCCCCATAACAAAGGAGGTGACTAGATGTGTTGAAGCCTTGGCGTGAATCCAGAATTCCTTGACTAGCATTGGGAATGTTGGTCCAACCAACCTGTCAAAATACCTTTCCCACTTCTGAGCCCTAACTTCTTCAGTTAGGTCAAAACCGTTCTCCTTCAAGCTTCCAAAATCAATGATTAATTCAGAAAGCACTTCAAGATTCTTCACAGGAGTGAGGAGAGTTCTGAATGGCACTTGATATTGCTCAGATGATGCTTTCTTCTGAGGACCTGCAGAAGCACTGCTGGAGGTTGCCATGTTCACACTAAAAGGGTTTTGAGAATAAACTGAGGAAAATAGGTTTTGCAAGAGATGAACACAGAAATATGCAGAAGATGCTTGAGTATCAGTGAGAAAACGTAAAGAATGAGAATGAGAGATTAATGTGCTTAAATAGAGTTTTCAAAACTATTTTGAAAAGATAAACGTTTTTTAAGAGAGAGAAAAATCATGATTGCATTTTAAAAGCATGATTACTTTTCATTAAATGCTTGCTGATTTTGGGGGATTTGAGAAAGATACTTAAAAACGGTTACCAGACATGTGTCTCAATGCACCCAATCAGCGCTTTGCCTTCTCAGAAGTGTGCACGCGTTCTGCTTCAGAGATATGCTGATGATTGGATGACACTTGTTTGATGTAGTGATCAGCACGTCTGTCTTTGAGCTTAGACTCTCAGATCTTTAGACTTGCATCTGATACAATCTGCATGTTCTATCTTTCTGAAAGGAGATTGATCAGAAGTTCACAGTAAAACAATTACATTCTGAAGTTAAATATATGGAATTAAAACATTTTCACTCTGGACACACTTTCATGCTGAGATGTTTCAGAATGAAATTAAACCTATCTTCTGAAAGGGGTTTAGTAAAGATATCAGCCCATTGATGGTCTGTATCTATAAATTTTAAGTTCAAAATACCTTTCTGAATATAGTCCCTAATGAAGTGATGTTTTATTTCTATATGCTTAGCTCTAGAATGTAAAATGGGATTCTTACTTAAGCAAATAACAGAAGTATTATCACAAAGTATAGGAATGCTACTCTCAAAAATCTGGAAGTCTTCAAGCTGACTTTTCATCCAGAGCATTTGCGTGCTAGATCCTGCTGCTGCTATGTACTCAGCTTCTGCTGTTGATAGAGCAATTGTTGATTGCCTTTTGCTGGACCAAGAGATCAGATTTTCTCCCAGAAACTGGAAGCTTCCAGAAGTACTTTTACGTTCCACTCTGTCTCCAGCAAAATCAGCATCACAGTAGCCTACTAAGCTGTAATCACTAGATTTTCTATAAAACAAACCCAGATTAGTAGTACCTTTCAGATACTTGAAAATTCGCTTAAAAGCTGTTAAGTGAGATTCTCTAGGATCTGATTGGAATCTAGCACATATACAAACACTGAATAATATGTCAGGTCTTGAAGCAGTCAGATAGAGGAGAGAACCAATCATACCTCTGTAGACTTTCTGTTCTACATTTTTGCTTACCTCTTCTCTTTCCAGAATGCACGTGGGATGCATTGGAATCTTTGATGGCTTACATTCTGAGAGGTCAAATTTCTTCAGAAGATCTCTGATGTATTTGCTCTGATGAATGTAAGTTCCTTCTGGAGTTTGATTGATCTGAATTCCTAGAAAGAATTTCAGTTCCCCCATGAGGCTCATCTCAAATTTTGCCTGCATACACTTAGCAAATTTTCTTCCAAGAGAAGGATTAGTAGAGCCAAAAATAATATCATCAACATAAATTTGACAAACTAAGATGTCACTCTTAACTGATTTACAGAATAGAGTAGTGTCCACTTTCCCTCTGGTGAATTCATTTTCTAGCAGAAAGTTACTTAGCCTTTCATACCAAGCTCTGGGAGCTTGTTTCAGACCATACAGTGACTTCTTTAGTTTGAAAACATGTTCTGGATGTTTTGTATTTTCAAAACCTGGGGGTTGGTGTACATAAACTTCTTCTTCTATATAACCATTTAAGAATGCACTTTTGACATCCATCTGATACAGAGTGATGCCTCTATTAACAGCAAATGAGATTAAAAGTCTGATAGATTCTAACCTGGCGACTGGGGAAAAGGTTTCTGTATAGTCTATCCCCTCTTGCTGACTATAACCTTGTGCAACCAGTCGTGCCTTGTTTCTGATGACTTCACCTTGTTCATTTAGCTTATTTCTGGTGAATTGATTCAGCTCTTCTTGTATTGCCAGAATCCAGTCATTATCCAGAAGTGCTTCATCAATAGAAGAAGGTTCAATCAGAGACACAAGTCCCATAAGTGTTTCTTCAGAGTTTCTGAAGCTTGCTCTTGTTCTGATTGGATCTTCCTTTCTTCCTAGGATAGTCTCTTCTGGGTAATCCAAGCTGCTTCTGGGTAATATCTTCTGAGGTTGATCAGAAGCTGTTGTAGGATTGCTAGCAGTGCTCCTTTCAGACGTTGAAGGAATGTCTGTGTTGAGAGCTTCTGATGACTTGTCTTTGGAACCTGCAAATTCAATTTCTATACCTGCAAAAACTTCATTCTGCTTTGACTTTTCAGAGTCAAGCTTATCATCAAAACGAACACTGATTGATTCTTCCACAATCTGTGTTTCTGTAGTGTATACTCTGTACCCTCTTGAGCGTTCAGAGTATCCTAACATAATACACTTCTGTGCTTTAGAGTCAAACTTGTTCAAATAATTCTTTGTATTTAATATAAAGCAAGTACATCCAAATGGATGAAAATATGAAATGTTGGGCTTTCTGTTCTTCCACAATTCATATGGAGTCTTTTCCAGAATAGGTCTTATTGAGATTCTATTCTGAATGTAGCACGCTGTGTTTATTGCCTCTGCCCAGAAGGTCTTAGCAACGTTTGTCTCATTGATCATGGTTCTGGCCATTTCTTGCAATGTTCTGTTCTTTCGTTCTACAACTCCATTTTGTTGGGGAGTTCTAGGACAAGAGAAATCATGCAGAATGCCTCTGTCATTAAAGAATGACTCAAAATCTTTGTTTTCAAATTCTCCACCATGATCACTTCTGACTTTAACGATTCTAAGATCCTTTTCATTCTGAACTTGGTTACAGAAGGTAACAAACACAGAGTGTGACTCGTCCTTGTGTCTTAAGAACTTTACCCATGTCCATCTGCTATAGTAATCTACGATTACTAACCCATACTTCTTACCACTGGCTGAAGCAGTTTTAACTGGGCCAAATAAGTCAATGTGCAGAAGTTCTAATGGCTTAGAGGTAGAAACAACATTTTTGGATTTAAAAGAAGGTTTTGCAAATTTGCCTTTCTGACATGCTTCACACAGAGCATCTGAATTAAACTTCAAATTAGGAAGTCCTCTGACCAGATTGAGTTTGTTAATCTGAGATATTCTTCTCATACTAACATGCCCCAATCTTCTGTGCCAGATCCACTGCTCGTTGTTGATAGACAGAAGACATTTTACATTCTGACTCTTTAGTTCAGAAAGTTTGATTTTGTAAATGTTGTTTTTCCTCTTACCATTAAACATGATAGTCCCATCTTTCTGACTAACAGCTTTACATGATTTTTGATTAAAGATTATATCATAACCATTATCACTTAATTGACTTATGGATAACAGATTATGCATCAATCCATCTACTAGTAGAACATTATTAATAGAGGGAAGATTTCCATTACCTACAGTTCCAGAGCCAATTATCTTTCCCCTCTGATTGCCTCCAAAGCCAACGTGGCCTCCAGGCTTAAGTTCCAGGCTTTGGAACATATGCCTTCTTCCCGTCATGTGTCGTGAGCAGCCAGAGTCCAGGTACCATGACTGGTGTTTCTGACTTGCTGCTAAAGATATCTGCAACATGTATTATTTTATCCTTAGGTACCCAGATTTTCTTGGGTCCTGATTTGTTAGTTTTACCAAAACTCTGGTTGAATTTTGGTTTCAGAGTGCTTACTGCTAGTGTATTTGATATCATGTGTGTGACCATATACAAAATGTGAATTCAGAGGAGTGTGTTTAATGGTTAAGTCCATGACATTCTTTGGTGTAGGAACCTTACCTTGGTATCCTATTCCTTTCCTGCCGTTTCTGCTAACTCCATAGATCATTGAAGCCATTCTGCTTCTATATATGCTTTTAGCTAGGAACTTCTGGAAACTGTGATCATACTCCTTGATGATCTCATCAGCGTTGTTGGGAGTTTCAGAAATTGGTTCCTTCTGAGAGTTTTGTAAAGTGTTTTCTAATTTTGAAATCTTATTTCTCAGCTCAGAATTTTCCAATTTGAGACTCTCAGTCTTATTAGAGTCAGATTCAAGATTCCTTTTCAGGTCTCTGAATTTAGCTCTAATTTGCTGATAACATTCCAGAATCTCATTAAGGCTTTCAGCAAGTTCAGCCTTTGTAAAGTTAACAGCAAAGTTAGGAAATACCTCTTTAGTGTCTGATTCTGAGTCTGATTCAGAAGCTTCACTATCTTCTGAAATGTTAGCCATGAGAGCTATGTTTGCCCTTTCATCATCTGATTCTGAGTCAGCTTCAGACGAGTCAGAGTCATCCCATGTAGCCATGAGACTTTTCTTCTTCTCTTTTCCAAACTTCTTTTTGGGCTTTTCCCTCTGAAGCTTTGGGCAGTCACTCTTATAGTGTCCTTGCTCATTGCACTCATAGCAGATGATGTCTTTGGTGTTTGGCTTTTTGCTACTGGAGGAGCCTTCAGATCTTCTGTATCCAGAGGAAGAATCTGTCCTTCTGTATCTGGAAGAAGACTCATTCTGATCAGATCTTCTGGGATTCCTGAACTTCCTTTGTCTTTGCTTCCACAGTTGATTTACTCTTCTGGAGAGAAGGGAGAGTTTGTCTTCTTCTGATGAGGATCCATCAGATGTTTCTTCAACTGCCTGCAAAACTTTAGACTCAAATTTTCTGTTAGATTTTAATGCTAAAGGCTTACCTTGCTTCTGAGGCTCATCAGCTTCTAGCTCTATCTTATGACTTCTGAGGGAGCTGATAAGTTCCTCCAGAGTGATTTTGTTGAGATCTTTAGCTAGCTTCAGAGCTGTAACCATAGGTCTCCACTGCTTGGGTAAACTTCTGATGATTTTCTTGACATGGTCAGCAGTAGAGTATCCTTTGTCCAGAACTTTGAGACCACCTACCAGAATCTGGAATCTAGAGAACATGGTTTCAATGGATTCAGATTCTTCCATTTTGAACGCCTCATACTTCTGAATGAGCGCCAGAGCTTTTGTTTCTTTGACCTGAACGTTGCCCTCATGCGTCATTCTGAGTGAGTCAAAAATATTCTTTGCTGTGTCTCTGTTGGAGATCTTTTCATACTCAGTATAGGAGATGGCGCTGAGGAGGATGGTTCTGGCCTTGTGGTGATTCTTGAAGTCACGCTTTTGTTGATCAGACATTGTTTTTCTATCAATCTTCTGACCACTTGCATTCACAGGGTGCGTGTATCCATCTGTCACCATATCCCACAGATCAGCATCATGTGCCAGAAAGAAGCTTTCAATTCTGTCTTTCCAGTAATCAAAGTTTTCTCCATCAAAGACTGGAGGTTTGCCACTGAATCTGTCTCTGTCCTCATTGTTGTCATTGCTGATGTGAGAATTGTTTCCTGCCATTGTGTTTTTCTGACGCTGGATCTTGTACTGACACGGTTAAGTGTTTTAGCTCAGAACCAGGCGCTCTGATGCCAATTGAAGTGGTGAAAAACACAAGAAGGGGGGGTTGAATTGTAAAACTGAAATCTAATGCAATGAACAAGATATTTTTATCCTGGTTCGTTTGATCTCAAACTACTCCAGTCCACCCGTCAAGGTGATTTCGCCTCTCTCCAACGAGGTCTTAATCCACTATATTCAACTGAATATTACAGACTGCTTTAACAGCTGCTAAAGCCTTCTTGATCCAAACCACAACCCGGTTTGTCAAGGTAACACTTTCTTACAAAGAGATAAAACTAAGTGTGTGAATGTTTTCAAAAAATCTGTATCACAACTGTGATGTATACACAAATTGAAGCTTAGAAACTAGATTGCTAAACAATGATAGAATATCAGAATGTGTGGTTTAGCAAAACTGAGAGAAAGAAGATTATGATTAGCTTTTGTGCGTGTAGAGATTTGGAGAGCATTAGCCATTTCAATCTTCAAAGTCTTGTTTATATAACACTGAGATGATGAACGTTGGATGCAATATTCTTGATTCAATGCTAATAAAAAACTTTCCTTATTGAGCAGATCTTGTCTGGAATGAGGCCGTTGGAATTAATTTGCTTTCAATGCACAATACCGTTGCTTACTTAATGCAAGTTCTGGCTTGGCTCATTCTGACTCTGCTTCGCTGCTGATGAACTGTTGTGTTTCTTTATCAGAGTGTTGAGCGCAGTCTTGTTCATCAGGCTTCAGCATGTACGTGAGTTGATCATCTGATTCTAACATTTTGATATGGCAATTTCTGATGCTGGTGTCTGAAATCAAGTTCTGATGCTGAATAGATGTGATCTTGCTTATATCAATCAGAGTATCTGCAAGTCAGAACATAATAATTTTAGGCAGCAGATAGTTCATACATGAAACTTATAAATACTATATCTTTTCACATTGTTATCATCAAAACTTAAATATAGGGTAGTAGATTCAAACTTTGTTCTAACAAAATCTATTCATCATCTTCCTCACTCTAAGTTTGCTAAAAGCTCTCAAAGTCTTTATTAAATTACTTTAGCACTCTAGCTCTCATAAGCTCAAATTGTGTAGTATCACAGTTGTGATAAACAGTTTTTGTAGAAAACATTCACACACCTAGATTTCAATTCTTTGTAAGAAAGTATTTCCTTGAGAAACCGGCTTGTGGTTTGACTCAAGAAGGCTTTAGCAGTTGTTAAAGCAGTTGTAATATTCAGTTGAATATAGTGGATTAAGACCTCGTTGGAGAGAGGCGAAATCACCTTGACGGGTGGACTGGAGTAGTTTGAGATCAAACAAACCAGGATAAAAATACCGTGTTCACTGCAATTGATTTCCAGTTTTTACAATTCAACCCCCCTTCTTGTGTTTTTCACTTCTTCATGGTAGTTCACCTTCAGTGAACGGTGGTGCTATGATATTTCTTTTCTCTCTACCTTCAGTGAAAGTTGGTAGGTCAGCATCATTGAAAGTTGGTGATTGTTATCTTTTTTCTACATTCAGTGAACGTTGGTAGTTCACCGTCAATGAATGGCGGTGCTATGATATTTCTTTATCTACACCTTCAGTGAAAGTTGGTAGGTCACCATCAGTGAAATTTGGTGATTGTTATCTTTTTGCTAACTTCAGTGAACGTTGGTAGTTCACCGTCAGTGAATGGTGGTGCTATGATATTTCTTTCTCTCTACCTTAAGTGAAATTTGGTAGGTCACCATCAATGAAAGTTGGTGATTGTTATCTTTCTCCTACCTTCAGTGAATGTTGGTAGCTCACTGTCAGTAATCAACGGTGTTGTTATTCTTTTCTCTTTCTACCGTCAGTGAACATTGGTAGTTTTGCCTTTAGTAAAAGTTGGTGTATCCTCTGATCTTTTACCATCCTTTAAGAGTCGGGTCCTTTTTATTCACCAGTGATTTATTTTGTTGGTATGGTTTATCTTTTGATCCTTATTTCCTTTTCTACATCCCCAGTGATGTTTTGCGTCCGTTTGAATTTGTGCATATGCATTCATACTCATAAGCATTACATGGCATCTTAGGGCCAAAAATAAGGTTTGTTTTATATTTAAGTATCTTCGATCGCGTTAACACGAAGATTTTTAACCTTCGTATCTCCGGATAGAAGAAACTTAAATAAGGGCAGATGTTGTACCCCAATTTTTTCCCCTAAGATCCCTTCATCATACCATATTGCTTCAATCACAACAAGATCACATTAGGGCTTTTGGTTCTCCTCCCTATCTTTAGCTTTGCTCTTTGAGGAATCATCAATCAACTTAACTTGTTTTTCTTTTGTGATCATGCATGTTTTGTTTTGACTTTCCTTTTAACTAATAAAATGCAATGTTAGTTTGTCTTAGTTGTTAATAATGTAGGTAAAGGCAATGTGGCTTAGCAAGTTGATCCATGGGTTCATGAGTTTATTTCCATGCCCTAGTCAATAAACTTGATAAATTCAAACCTCACCATTGAAGTTGTTTTGGAAGAAATGGCATGGCAAGGTTTATTTTGGTTCACAGTATCTCAAAGTTATCAAGATTGATTGAAAAGTACAAGGGGTTGATTGAAGAAGTTGTCATGGTTAGACAAGACCTTGTTCCCATTGGTCACAAGTGCATATTTCTCTCAATTCTAAAGATATGGAAGTGGTTTTGGTTGCTATGAGTTCTAATTATAATCCTTAACAACTTCTATAGACAAAGAAAAAGTGTTGGTACAAGAAGGTTGTTTAAAATTGTCAAAGTTCCTCAAACCATTTTCTTGATCTAAGAGCTAGGGTTTTGAACTTCAAAGAAGTATATCTTGCTCATCTTTTGGTATTTTTGAGTGATTCCAAAAACATCCTTCTCTTCAAAGGGTTATTAACAAATCACTTCAAAATTTTCAAGGAGTTTTCATGTGGAAGAAACTTGATGATGAAGAAAGGTTATAAGTCCTCCAGATGGACCCCCAATTTCCCATGTGTGACTTCAAATGATCATAACTTGGTAAATTTTTATCACCTTGAGCCCACTATTTTTCGAAAATGATCTTGAGGATGTAACTTTATTCCTTCTTTTATGTGCAAAGTGAGAAAATGAATGGAGGATGCCTTAAGGATACAAAAGATTATAGGTTATTTCATGATTTTTTGCCAACTTCAACAATTCATAACTCTCTCAATTTTTGTAGATTTTGAATGGTTCAAGTTTCAAAATCTCATTCAAGAGGTCTATTTCATGCCAATTTTTTTGGCCAAGAGAAAATTTGAAGAGGAAGACCATGTTTGGATGCAAAACATTATAGGTCACTTTTGAAGAAAAACTTGAAATATTTCTAAGTATGGAAAGTCAACCTCTTTCTCCCAACTTTGACTCATTGAAACTTTCAGCTCAAACATCCATTTGATTCCATTTTTTTCCTATTGTAAAGCTTGTAATATCATATTTCTAAAGCTTCAAAAATCATGCCCTAAGACCCCTTGAGCTAAGAATGCCATTGATTTGAACTTGGTAGCTTGAAACTGAAGTTTCTTCAAAAGTCAGAATTTGAAATCCTTGATTTAGCTTCTAAACACATTTTTTCTGTGCGCTTTTGCTTCTAAACATGTTTAGTGAACTTCCAGAAGTGATTAGCATATAAAAACACGCGTTTTGGATGAATTTTGATCAAAATAGAAGTCACACTTTTCTTGTTTGCAACTTCACGTGATTTCCCTCCAAACTTCATCATTTCACACGCTTGAACAGTCCATTTGATTCCCTATAAATAGAGGGTCATCCCTCATTCATTTTCTCAAGCTTGAAAAACCAAAATCACCCTGCCAAACTCATTCCATAACTCACTTTTCTGCAAATTTAAAATCAGCGTTCAAGCATTTTTCAATCCATTTTTTCTATCAATTTACCTTCCTTGATCTTTCCTGAAGCTAACCATATAGTTACCTTCAAGAATCGTGACCTATATTGATCCATAGAAGTATAGTTTCAGAGCTCTGCAACTCAACTTCAATAGGTAGATTTCTCCATTAATTATTCCAAACTTTGATATCATTGTGAAGCTCTCATTGCCCTAGTTCTAGTCGCCACACTTCCTTTTAACTGGAAACACGTTTTGGCCATGAACTTTCAAATTCCCTTTCAAAACCTTTCTTCCAAATTGCTTGATCTATAGTTTATATAAATTTTTCGCGAAGGCGTGGTTTTCTTCGTCTTGATGAGACAAAGCGAATGGAATAGGTCTCATGCTCTAATTTTACAGTTTGAGTGACTTGGTTTTGAGACTGGCTGGAGGTTGAAGATGACCAACGTGTCATCCTTTAACTAGTGAAACAACACCATTTGTTTTTTTTTTTAATTTCTGATTTTATATTGGATCCTATGCTTTATTCAGTAATGACCATGATATACACAACGCGCCAGATCTCTTGGATTTGATTACTAACGCGTTTTGACTATCATCCATTGGTCCACATCTTTTTGGTTTTTATTTTATTTTCTGATTTTTATATTTAATTGTTTTAAACTTCAAAAAATCATAGAAAATTCATTTTAAGTCCAAAAAATATGAAAAAATTATGAAAAATATTTTTGATTTTTCTCTTTCTGATTTTAATTTTTTTACAATTTTATTTTGTATTTTGATATTTTTTTTATAAATTTTCACTTTATTTGAATTATTTTAAATGTTTAAAAAGACTTTTATGCATTTTTAAAATCTGAAAATTTTTTTGAATGATCCAATGATATCGTGAAAAATATTGGTGACCTCATTTATTTTTTATTTCTGACTTTGTTATTTTTTTATCATTTTTGGGTTGTTTTACTCATTTCTTTTAATTTTACAAATAGTTTATGACTTTAAAAAATTACCAAAAATTTTATAAAAATATTTGAGGTCATTTCTGATTTTTCTATGGTCCTACTTAATATTTCAGGATTAATTTGAATATAGTTGATATTCTTTCTCTTTTATTTCTATTTTAAAACATCTTAAAACCCCTTTTTAATGTATATATTAAATGTAATATTATTTTTTTTCTGGCTGATCTTGGGTTGAATTTTTGATCATGAACTTTATTGACATCATTGGATCCATGGTGTTGAGTCTAACTCCACAAAAATGGATGAATGATTTTAATAATAGTTTGATTAAATTTTAATTCAAATGTAGTTTGTATATTCTTTTCCACCCCTCTTCATCTTATCCCTTTCTTATTGCACTAAGTGTTTTTGGAGCATGATCTCTATATCATGTATCAAAATAAATGGTGCATAGATTGCTATTGATCGGCCTTAAAATAGGTGTGACTTCTATATAAGTCCACTTACGATTGCTTAATATAGCGCTAAATTTTGTCCCGATTCGAATAAATGATCATTTGTGACCCAAATCTATGTTTTCAAGCCCAAGTATGTTAATTTGATCTCTTTGATCCAATAACCTTGAGATTCATTGTGTGGAGGTTTTGGTTCTACCAATCCTCTAATGGATCTACATCACTTTTGGTCAACGCGGATCACTTAAACATTGTTGATCATTAAATGGTACTTTTGACGACACCAAAATGGATGATATACTTGACAAAAAGCAAATGCAACTTGTTGTGTAGAGGCTTTGGTCTTACCAATCCTCTAATGATTTACTTTAAGCATTACATTTCATGCTATTTTCATCTTTGTTCACTTGAGCATTTACTTTCTTGTCATTTTTATTTTTCTCACTTGAGCTTTTCTTTTTTAAGACACCTAATAATCAACATGAATCATAAAAAAACATTGATGATACTTGGACTATTTGGTTACCATCCTTGGCATTATGGAGTATTGGACTTCTTGGACTTAGAATTAGAGACCTTGGCCTATGTTGGAGACCTTGTGACCTTAATTGATATTTTGTCTGGAGTTCTTGATGTTTACCTCAAGACATTGGTTTGTTTGTTTATTTTGTGTGCATGTTATTGTGATTACATTCTTTGTTTGTAATTTGGAATTTACCCGTGTACAGCCGTTACTCTGCCCAATTTTTGTGAAGACTTAATACTCTTGAAGTTTGGTTCTCTCAAGAGGTCTAGTATCTTTGGCTTGCTTGGTTTCAATCCAAAGAATGGGAATTCTATCTTGACTCATAATGTCAAGTATTGGCTTCTTGTTAGTTAAATGGTTCTTATCCCTAGCTTTTACCTTATGCTTTATGAAATTCTGGCAACAGATACTTAATGTCACAGTGAATGCTATGACACCGTATCTGACAAACTTGTACACACTTCAGAACAGTAATTTAAAAACAGTAAAGAACACAATCAATTGTTAACCCTGTTCAGTATGTAACAACACCTACTCTGGGGGCTACCAAGCCAGGGAGGAAATTCACTATAAGAGATATTAATTTGGGAATAAACCAACCAGTTTATCTCCTTCACTTAAGACCTATCCAATGCAACTTCAATCTAAGTTCAACTTAAACCTGAGTTCCTACTCACTCCCCCTCAATCACAGCAGTGATACTAAACTATTGATTAATGAGATTATGAAGACATTCTTCAATACACACACTTGATTCTGCTTCAAAGCTTTAATCAAGAGACACAATCACTCGTGCTTCAAATCTTTGAGTGATAAACAACTCTAACTTGATTTTACTTCAAAGCTTTAATCAAGAGACATAAACATTCGTGCTTTAAAGCTTTGAGTGATAAACAACCCTTACAACCAAATCCTACTCCAAGTCACTTATCAAACCTATAATTCCTTGGCTCACAGTTGTTACAACTATACAATGCCTTATTGATCTTCTGTCAAAAAGTATCTCAGTCCATTAGGCTTCATGAGAAATATATAAGCAGACTATTCCTCATTTAGGGCTTCCATGAAAATAGCTAGGGTTAACTAAAGTTAACCTAAAGACTTGGTCTAGGGCTTTTTCATAACAGATTAGGGTTAAGCAAGGTTAACCTAATGTCCACATGAGCAGCTGATCTGGACAATACTTCTTCAACACAGAGCAGCACACCAGTTTCCTGAAAAATCTCAGGAATAATAAATCTGCACAACAACTTGATTAGTACAGGATGTCTTAACATTGGTTATGACATCATGTATCTTGCTCACTGATTTTGGTAGAATTCAATATATATGATCATAGCTTAATGATCATGATAATCACTCATACTGAGTAGTTCCTGTAGAACATTCTTTTCTGTAGAATGTACCTTTATCCCAGAATGTTATGACATCAGTCATGACATTCGCAAATCTGGTTTTACCAAAAAAATTCCAACAAATAAACACTTACAAACTCCCCCTTTGGCAAATTTTTGGCTAAAACCCCTAAACAATCAGAGATTAGAAAGCAGCAAAATTTTTAATAACAACTACCAATATCTAAATCTACCAAAATTATCACAATTTCTTCTCCCCCTTTTTAGCCATAAAGAGGCCAAAGATACTTGTACTTTTAAGTTATACAGTCATCCAAAAGGAAATAAAAAAACACAGAAATAATAAGAAGTCATTTGGCAGCAACAAGTTCCAGCAGCAATCTTTTCAGCAAACACTGACCTTCAAGAAATGTCATCCCCTGAGGAAGCACTATTTTCAGCATGATGCTGGTCTTCATCAGCATCCTCTTCCCTTATTTGTTCTTCATTCTCCGCCTGTTCTAGTCTAGCAATCAGCTCTTCAAGAGTCCTTTTTCTTGTATCAAGCTCTCTGCAGGTTTCTTTTAGCACAACTATAACATCAGTTTTATTGGAATGAGTTTTGACATTTGATGTCTCAGCATATGTCATAACAATGTCAGGGACATGTGTTCCCTGAAATAGCTTATAGTGCAAACCAAGTGTAGGGGCTCTTTTGCAAACAAAGTATTTTTCAACGAGAATATCAGGATACTGATCAGTGATTATACCACACAGGAGAGAGGGAAAAACAATAGGGCCTTTAATAACACAACTTCCAGCATGTTTCAATGTTTAATCGAAGATGTACTTTCCATAATCAAAGTTTGTTCTGGTTCCAACAGCATAGATAAATCTTCCCAAACCTGTGGAAATGGTGGATTTGTGGTTGGTGGGAACCCAGTTAGATGCACCAATTTTGTGCAGTATGGCAAACTTCATGCTCAGCTTGCTTGCAGTCAGCTTCCCTTTCAAGGGTTAGTGCTTGACTTGCTTGGCAGTGATGGTTTGACAAACCTGGTTGTCAGAAACTTAAAGCTCAGGTTGAGCATCATCAGGTCTTCCTAGGAACTTCTTTATCACAGTAGGAGAGAAATTTACCTTCCTTCCCCTCACATAAACACTTTTAAAATCAGATGACTTTCCATCAGCACAACCATCAGACAGATTTACTATGAATTCTTTGACAAGAATCTCATAGCAGTTGGAAAACTTGACCACAGTTTTCATTAGGCCAACAACTTTGATTAGATCCATGACTTCCTTACACTCAATAACACTGTTGTTCAGCTCTCTCTCCAAGGCAATCCTTTTCAGAAACACATACTTCCACCTGCTTGCATTTTCTGGATGGTGAAAGAAGATGTTGTCAATGGAAAATTCAGGAACCTTAGGCAGTTTGCTAGAGGATGGTTTCTTCCTGAGAGGAATGTCTGGAACATTGCTCTCAACATCAAAATCAAAGTCTGATTCCTCATCAGATTCAGATGGTTCAGGATCCTTTCTTTTCTTGGCTATAGGTTGTCTCAAAGATTTTGAGAGACTACCAACAGGTACTCTAGATTTTACCTTCCCCTTCCCTTTAGACGTTCCAGCTTTTTTATCCTTCTCAGCTTCTACTCTAGTCTTGTTCTCAGGCCTAGTTTTCTTATGAACAATTTCAGTAGCCTTGTCTTTGGAGGGACTCTGGGCAGCATTATGCTTTTATTTTCTACTCATCATCCTTCTAGCTATGCTAGGGTTGATATTAGAAATTAAATCATTGTCAGAAAAGTCTTCATCAACATCAATAACAGGAAGATCAACAACCTTGTCAGTAGGGTTCTGGTGATCATCAGGTTTTTCTGGAGATTTCCTAATGTTGTCATCAGGTGTCTCAACATTTTGAGTGACATCTGGATCCCTTTCTACATTAGGGCTAGCAGTTTCTTGGTTCAAAGGAACAGATATGCCAGGAACAGAGTGATTCTAATTAAGAATCCTAGTGACTAGTCTGGCAATAACTTGATGTACATAAGTAGAACCTTCCCTATTAGCTATTTCTGGAGGAACAGAAGATGATGGTTGAGAAGGTTTACCAGATGGAGAAGCTTGTGATCTTCTTGCTTGTCTGGTTCACAGCTTCTTGACCTTAGTAGGATCAACTGCCATTTCACGAAGAGGATTTATCTCAAGAACATCAGCATCTATGCAGTTTACGATTGCCCTAGGTTCGGTGTCAGAAGGTGAGGAAGAAGCAGTCACCTTTGAAGATGATGACATGGATTATTGAGACATCTCGAGAGATTTAGAGAACAAGTAATAGCGAGTGTAAAATCTTTGTTTGAGGGAATGGAGACTGTTGCAGAAAAGCGAGAAGAGGGAGATATATGAATGTCTATTCCACTTCTTAAAATTTTGGAAAGAAAGAGGGAAACAAATGATTAGCCCAATCATAATAGACTTGACTAAAAAATATCTTTCATCCCTTGTTTTAAGCAAAATTAATTGCTACATCTCTTCATATTGGCAAATACCCAGCTTGCCCCTTAAATTTTCAAACTGATTAGCATCAAGTGCCTTGGTAAAAATGTCAGCCAGTTGTAGTTCAGTGGCAACATGTTCCAGCTTAATCACCTTTTCCTCCACAAGATCTCTGATGAAGTGATGTCTAATGTCAATATGCTTAGTCCTGCTGTGTTGTATAGGATTCTTGGAAATGTTAATAGTACTCAAATTGTCACAGTACAATGTCATGACATCTTGTGTGACATTATACTCAGTTAGCATCTGTTTCATCCAGATCATTTGAGAACAGCTGCTACCAGCTGCTATGTATTCAGCTTCAGCAGTAGATAGAGACACACAGTTCTGTTTCTTGCTGAACCAAGAGACAAGATTATTTCCCAAAAAGAAGCATCCTCTAGAGGTGCTCTTTCTTTCATCAGCACTCCTAGCCCAATCAGCATCACAGTAACCAGATAGAATTGGTTCACATCCATGAGAGTACAACATGCCATAGTTGTAAGTTCCACTCACATACTTCAGAATTATTTTCACCTGGTTGATGTGACTTACTTTGGGTTCATCCTGGTATCTTGCACATACTCCAACTGCAAAAGCAATGTCAGGTCTGCTGGCTGTTAAGTATAGTAGACTTCCTATCATGCTTCTGTACAAGCTTTGATCCATATTTGCCCCACTTGTGTCTTTGGACAACTTTAAATGAGTAGGTGCAGGAGTCCTTTTGTGACTGGAATTCTCCATTCCAAACTTCTTGACAATATTCTTTGCATACTTGCTTTGAGACAGAAAAATTGAGTCTTCCATATGTGTGACTTGCAGTCCAAGAAAGTAGGTCAATTCTCCCATGAGACTAATTTCAAATTCAGCTTGCATCTGGTCAGCAAAATGTTTAACCATTTTATCTGACATTCCTCCAAACACTATGTCATCAACATAAATCTGAGCTACCATTATCTTTCCTCCTTCATTTTTGACAAATAGAGTTTTATCCAACCCTCCTTTCATGTATCCTTTGTCAGTGAGGAATTTTGTCAACCTGTCATACCAAGCTCTAGGGGCTTGTTTAAGACCATATAAAGCTTTTCTCAATTTGTAGACATGATCAGGACAGTTTGGATCCACAAATCCTTTAGGTTGTTCCACATATACTTCTTCATTTAAGTACCCATTTAGGAAGGCACTCTTCACATCCATCTGAAATAGCTTGAACTTAAGAAGACAAGCAACTCCCAATAGAAGTCTGATTGATTCCAATCTGGCTACAAGAGAAAA
Organism: Vicia faba; assembly: GCA_948472305.1. Lineage (NCBI taxonomy): Eukaryota > Viridiplantae > Streptophyta > Magnoliopsida > Fabales > Fabaceae > Vicia > Vicia faba. The sequence goes on along the minus strand of OX451740.1, from coordinate 1,070,866,106 downwards.
AGTCTCATCAAAATCAACCCCTTCAATTTGAGTGTATCCTTGAGCAACAAGTCTTGCCTTATTTCTGGTGACAACTCCTTCAACATCTGATTTGTTCTTGTAGATAAACTTTGTGCCAATGATGTTTGTTCCTTCTAGTCTAGGAACTAACTCCCATACTTCATGTTGCTTGAATTGGTTCAATTCATCTTGCATTGCTCCAATCCAGTATTCATCAGTTAAGGCCTCTTTCACATTTTTTGGTTCAATCTAGATACAAAGCAAGAGTTTGTGATGATTTCTCTAGATCTTGTAATGACTCCACTGTTAGGATCTCCTATGATGAGTTCCTTAGGATGATCTTTCTGAATTCTGATGGAAGGATCTTTGTTAGTTTCTTTTGATTCAGACTCTGATGAAGTAGTTTTAGGTACATCATCCTTTTTAGTCACTTGAGTTGGAGTCTCAAAAAATGTCTCAACATCATATGGAACGTTTGTTTCCTCATGGTGATCATCAACTATGACATTTATAGATTCCATCATAACTTTGGTCCTGGAATTGAATACCCTATATGCTCTGCTGTTGGTAGAGTAACCTAGGAATATTCCTTCATCACTTTTAGGGTCCATCTTTCTCCTTTGTTCACGATCTGTCTGAATATAGCATTTGCTTCCAAAGACATGGAAGTACTTTACTGTAGGCTTTCTTCCCTTCCATAGTTCATAAATGGTAGATGATGTTCCCTTTCTCAAGGTGACCCTGTTATGAACATAGCAGGCTGTATTCATAGCTTCAGCCCAAAAATGAATAGGAAGTCTTTTGGCATGTATCATTGCTCTAGCAGATTCCTGTATAGTCCTGTTTTTCCTTTCCACAACTCCATTTTGTTGAGGAGTTATGGGTGAAGAGAACTCATGATTGATTCCTTCTGAGGAACAGAACTCATCAAACTTACTGTTTTCAAATTCCTTACCATGATCACTTCTGATTCTGACAATGCATCCTTCTTTTTCTCTTTGAATTCTTTTGCACAGTTCCTTAAATACATCAAATACATCATACTTTTCCCTAATGAAGTTAATCCAGGTGAATCTGGAAAAATCATCCACAACAACATATGCATATCTCTTTCCACCAAGACTTTCCACTTGCATTGGACCCATCAGATCCATATGTAGAAGTTCTAGCAACTTAGAGGTGGTCAGATGTCTTGTCTTTGGATGTAACATTCAAGTTTGCTTTCCAACCTGACATTCACCACGGAATCTCCCTTCATCAATTTGAAGCCTTGGAATCCCTCTGACTGCCTCCATGGATATGATCTTTTTCATCCCTCTTAGATGTAAATGACTAAGTTTTAGGTGCTACAGTTTCACTTCCTTTTCTTCTTTGGCTATAGAGCACACAGAAGAGTAATTAGTGTTATCAGACTCCCATAGGTAACAGTTGTCTTTTGATCTGACTCCTCTCATTACAACTTCTTGTTTTTCATTAGTTACAAGACATTCAGACTTGGTGAAGTTGACCTTGAATCCTAGATCACATAATTGACTGATACTTATGAGATTAGCAGTCAAGCCATTTACCAGCAATACTTCATTTAGGTTTGGAACTCCAGGGCACTCCAAGTTTCCAACTCCTTTGATTTCTCCTCTAGCACCATCTCCAAAAGTGACATAACTAGTAGTATGAGGTTTAACATTATTCAGAAGATTCTTGATTCCAGTCATGTGTTTAGAGCATCCACTGTCAAAGTACCAGTCTTCTTTGGCAGAAACTCTAAGGGCGGTGTGAGCTATCAGGGCTGCAGACTTTTTCTTCCACTGTTGAGTATATGGTGCCTTGTTAGACTTAGGTTTGACATCTGGGGTCTGATTAGGATATCCATATAATCTGAAGCAGAATGACTTTATGTGACCAAACCTTCCACAATGATGACATCTCCATCTTTGATACTTTTTCTTCATATTTCTCTGTTCTCGATGTTGAGTGCTATGTTGTGACATCTTCTTTGACATTTTTTTATCAGGCCTGATCTTCTTCTTGTCAACAGTAGATTTCTTTGCAGCCACAAATCCTAGATCAGACTTGTTTCCCACATTTTGTCTAGCCTGAAGGATTTCTTCCAACTTGTCAGTTCCATTTGTCAGCATCTTGACAGACTTGGTCATCTGACCAAGTTTTGAGTTCAGCATTTGAACTTCACCTTCGAGATGGCTTATAGTATCAGTGTCTGCCTTCTTCTCACCCTCCAACTTTACTATGAGTTTTTTCTGTTTCTCATTTTGCTGACAGACTTCAGCATTTCTGATACATAGCTTCTTGTAGGAGTCAGCAAGTTCTTCAAATGTCACTTCCTCACCACTAGAGTCACTATCAGAGTTACAAATACCAGCTAGTGCAGTAACTAGTTTAGCAGATTCTTCTTTAGAGTTACTTTCTGAGTCACAATCATACCAAGTAACAGACATTCCTTTCTTTTGTTTCTTAAGAAAGGTAGGACATTCAGCTCGAATGTGCCCATATCCTTCACATCCATGGCATTGGATTCCTCTGCTTTGATTTCCCTTTTCTTCAGACTTAGGTCTTCTGCTGGAGTCATAGGATCTGCTAATGTCAGAGGGAATGTTCTTGACATTTGACCTTGACTTCGGGTCCATTATCTTGATAAGTTTGTTGAACTGCCTTCCAAGCATAGCTATAGCTTCCGAAATATTCTCTTCATCACCCTCCTTGCTTTCATCTTCAGTGTTGGATACAAGTTCTATGCTCTTTTTTTTCTTGTCAACATTGTCACTGATCCCCATCTCAAAAGTATGAAGTGACCCAATGAGTTCATCAACCTTCAAGTTGCAGATATCCCGAGCTTCCTCTATAGTAGTCACCTTCATTGCAAACCTTTTAGGCAAGGATCTGAGAATCTTTCTCACCAACTTTTCTTCTGACATCTTTTCTCCCAATGCTCCTGAGGTGTTGGCAATTTCCAAGATGTTCATGTGAAACTCATGAATGGTCTCATCTTCCATCATCCTTAGATTCTCAAATTTGGTAGTAAGCATCTGAAGTCTTGACATTTTTACTTTGGATGTACCCTCATGGGTGGTTTTGAGAGTGTCCCAAACATCCTTGGCCAGTTCACATTGATGTACTAGTCTGAATATGTTTCTATCAATTCCATTGAACAAGGCATTTAACGCTTTGGAGTTACCCAGGGCTAACTCATCTTCTTCTTTGCTCCATTCTTCCTCAGGTTTCAGACTGGTCGTCCCATCTTTCCCAATTATGGTGGGATGGTTCCATCCTTTGTCAGCAGCTCTCCAAGCCTTTTTGTCCAGTGACTTCAAGAAGGCAATCATACGAGGTTTCCAGTAGTTATAATTTGATCCATCCAGAATAGGTGGTCTGTTCCCAAATCCTCCTTCCTTGTCCATAGCGCTAGAAAATAATATCCCTGGATCTCACCCAGAAAGACAGGCAGGGTGCCTGCTCTGATACCAATTGAAATTCTAGAAACAGATGCTTAATGTCACAGTGAATGTTATGACACCGTATCTGAAAAACTTGTACACACTTCAGAACAGTAATTTAAAAGCAGTAAAGAACACAATCAATTGTTAACCCAGTTCAGTATGTAACAACACCTACTCTGGGGGCTACCAAGCCAGGGAGGAAATTCACTATAAGAGATATTAATTTGAGAATAAACCAACCAGTTTATCTCCTTCACTTAAGACCTACCTAATGCAACTTCAATCTAAGTTCAACTTAAACCTGAGTTCCTACTCACTCCCCCTCAATCACAGCAGTGATACTAAACTATTGATTAATGAGATTATGAAGACATTCTTCAATACACACACTTGATTCTGCTTAAAAGCTTTAATCAAGAGACATAATCACCTGTGCTTCAAATCTTTGAGTGATAAACAACCCTAACTTGATTTTACTTCAAAGCTTTAATCAAGAGACATAAACACTCGTGCTTCAAAGCTTTGAGTGATAAACAACCCTTACAACCAAATCCTACTCCAAGTCACTTATCAAACCGATAATTCCTTGGCTCACAGTAGTTACAACTATACAATGCCTTATTGATCTTCTGTCAAAAAGTATCTCAGTCCATTAGGCTTCGTGAGAAATATATAAGCATACTATTCCTCATTTAGGGCTTCCATGCAAATAGCTAGGGTTAACTAAAGTTAACCTAAAGACTTGGTCTAGGGATTTTTCATAACAGATTAGAGTTAAGCAAGGTTAACCTAATGTCCACATGAGCAGCTGATCTGGACAATACTTCTTCAACACAGAGCAACACACCAGTTTCCTGAAAAATCTCAGGAATAATAAATCTGCACAACAACTTGATCAGTACAGGATGTCTTAACATTGGTTATGAACTCATGTATCTTGCTCACTGATTTTGGTAGAATTCAATATATATGATCATAGCTTAATGATCATGATAATCACTCATACTGAGTAGTTCCTGTAGAACATTCTTTTCTGCAGAATGTACCTTTATCCCAGAATGTTATGACATCAGTCATGACATTCGCAAATCTAGTTTTACCAAAAAAAATGCCAACAAACAAACACTTACACTTTAGGATAGTCTCTTATTCTCCTCCTATCTTCTTTAATTTCAACAATCTTTTACCTCCTTTTGAAAACTCTTCTTGTCTTTAAAATTGAACCACTTTCATAATAAACTTGGACATAGGTCCATGCATTTTCAAAACCTTTTCATAAATAAACTCTAATCAACCTAATAATACATTGACATTTTTTGTGAGAAGACTAAAAGTCAACCAATCTCATTTCAAACCATTTTTCCACTTTGGCTTTTACTTTAAACTTTTCTCAAAAGATTAGACTCTTGTCAATCCTTATAGTAATGTAAACAACTATAAATCTACAATATATAGTGAAGTGAGATATTTTCCACTTGGGTGTTACAGTGAGGCATTGTTGATTTTAAAATCCAATCCATATCCTCCACTTTGAGATGATTCAAATTCTCCTTTCTCATGATTGTGGGTAGTAAGTAGTTTTCCACACAGACAATGACAATGATGTCTTATCTCATAAAATTAACCAACATACTTGTGTTTTTTTAAAATTTTTAAAAGAGGAACTACGTGTACCCTGATCTCCTATTGCACAAAAGGTGGTACATAGGCACTAAAGGTTTGCAACCGCGACGGGTTCAAAAATCATAAAAAATATATTTCTTTTCTCACCTCCTCCATCTATGTTTTACACAACATTTTATAGCCAAAATATATAGATATTACAAAGAGGTTCCTGCGGAGTACCGTAGATGTTTAGGGTGATAATATCTTCCCTTTGGATAACCAACCCTATTACCTTGAGTCTTTCCCCCTCTTTTTTGGGTTACTCGCTCTTTTCCCATTCCTTTGGAAACAATAAAGCACAATGGTGATTTTTATTTTGATCTGTATAAGTATATTAAATCTAATGGCTTAGTCTTAAACATTTCTACCACAACACTAGGGAGAGAAGATGCCAAAAGAAAAATTTGTTAGAAAGATTCTCAGGTCTCTTCCTAAGAGATTTGAGTTGAAGGTGACAACCATTGAAGAAGCTCGTGACACAAACAACATGAGGGTTGATGAACTTTTTGGATCACTTCAAACTTTTGAATTGGCTATTAGTGAAAAATATAATAAAAATAACAAAATCTTAGCTTTTGTATCCAATTATAAAGTTAAAGAGAGACATTTCGATTTGGACACTGCGGAAGGGTTGTGAAATATAATTGTATTACTTGGAAAGCAATTCAATAAGATTCTAAAGAGAATGGACATAAGAGGAATACCTAATGTCAGGAATATCTCATATGACATCAGCAATGATGATAACTTTTAGAAAAATACCAGAACTGAGGAGAAGTCCAGTCAAAGCAAAGACATTCAATATTATAAGTGTGTAGGTTTTGGTCACATTGGGCCATAATGTCTCACATTTTTCAAGAACAAGAAAAATGGCTTTACTGTATGATGATGAGTCAAAAGATGAATCTAACTCAGACTGTCAAATCTGTGAATGCTCTCTCAGGCAGATGGGCTGATGAAGTTGAATCCTGTGATGAAAATGTCCTATATGAAGATCTGGACCTGTCTTATAAGGAAACTTGTGACTAGTGTGAGGAAAGCCTTAAGAAAGTGGAAGACCAGAGAAAGATCATAGCTAATTTGGAGATACAAGAGGTAATTATCTTAAATTCCAAGCTTGACAACTTGATAAATTCCTTGAAAATGATAAAAATGGAATAAATATGGTAAAATAGGCTGAAGATTCAAGAGGTCATTATCAATCTGATAATAAACAAAGAAGAATAGTTTTAGAGAAGTTCTTTCATTCTGAAAGAAATAAAATGATCACAATGTCCACTCAGGTGTTACAACATCTTTGAAGACATGAAGAAACTAAAAAAATAAAACCTCAATCAACTTGAACATGTCACTATTATGGTGAACATGGTTATATAAATCCTTTTTGTTATAAATTGTAAGGAGATCAAAAATCTTCAGCTCATTCTAAGGCTAGTCTAGTAAGCAAAAAGAGAAACGTTAAAGATAAGGATGTTAACCTTATAGCTCATAATTCCTTGAGAGCTTCAAATAGAGAAGACAAGTACTTTGACAGTGGATGCGCTAGACATATGGAAGGGGTTCATAAGTTGTTGGTTGATATTAGGCCTCTGCCTACAGGTGCTATCAGATTTGGTGATGGATTTAAAGGAGAAATAAAAGGAGTGGGAAAATGGGTGTATGTTTGATCTCCTAATTTAGAATATGTTCTTCTTGTGAAAGGACTAACTGCTAACCTTATTATCATTAGTCATTTGTATGATCAAGGGTTATTAGTCAATTTCTCCAAGTCAGAATGTTTAGTCAAAGATAAGAAATATGTTATTATGATGAAGCGTGTAAGGTATAAAGACAACTGATATATATATATATATATATATATATATATATATATATAATATATATATATATATATATATATATATATATATATATATATATATATATATATATATATATATATATATATATATATATATATATATATATATATATATATATATATATATATATATATATATATATATATATATATATATATATATATATATATATATATATATATATGGGAACCTCAAATAATTGCTTACTCTTTTACATGTTCAATAACCAATGAGGATGAAGTGAAGTTATGGAACCAAAAACTTGGACACCTTCATTTCAAAAGAGTGAAGGAAATCATATATGAAGGAGCCATTAGAGGAATGCCAGAACTCAAGAGGTAAGATGGGTAAGTCTATGGTGAGCGTGAAATCGGGAAGCAAAACATGATGTCACATCCCTTGTTGCAACATCAAACAACTTTAAAAGTGATGGAACTTCTTCACATGGACTTAATTGGATCAATGCGGGTATAAAGCTTGGGTGGAAAAAGGTATATCTATATGGTTATAGATGATTTTTTCGGGTTTACATGGATGAAGTATCTTAGAGAAAAAATCATATGCCTTTTAAGTATTCGAAGAGTTGTATCAAAGTATTCAAGAGGAGAAGAATAATGTGATTGTCAAGGTTAGAAGTGACCATGACTGGGAGTTTAAAAGTTCAAAATTCTTTGACTTTTATATTTCGGAAAATATTAGCCATGAATTTTCTTTCTTCGTCACTTCTAAGCAAGATGAAATTAGTGAGAAAAAGACTAGAGATATAAAAGAAGCAACTAGGGTCATGCTTCTAACTAATAAATTTCCGTTGGAGTTTTGGGTCGAAACTATGAATACTGCATGTTACATTCATAATAAGGCCACTTTGAGAGAAGGTACTCCAACCACTCTCTATGAGTTATAGAAAGGAAATAAACCTACATTTAAATATTTTCATACATTTGGAAGTAAATGATATGTATTGACTGGTAGAGAATAAGAGGGTAAGATGGATCCCATAAGTGATGAATGGATATTTTTGGGTTACTCTTAAAATAAAAGAGCTTATAGAGTTTTTAACTCCAGAACTAGAATGACAATGAAATCTATCAGTGTGGTAATTGATTAATAAATTACTGAACATTAAGAAAATATCAAATTCATGTTTTGTTTCTAAGCTTGAACCAAGGATGAGTCCTACTATTCAAGAAAGGAAGATCTTGAACTGCATCATTGGAATCTGTTTTTGTTGTGTGCCTTACTCTTTCAGCATGAAATAATTCTGCAAGGCAAAGTGGATTAGTAGTACTGATATATGTTTATCTCTAAGAAACAGTCTGATTTCCTGTTTCAATAAGAGACAAATATGTGCTTCCGAGAATACTATTGAAGCTGAATATGGTGGAACAAGGAGAGGTTGATCTCAAATGGTATGGATGAAACAAATTTTGAATGGTTATAATGCCAAATATGATGTCTTGACATCATGTTTTGAAGACCCGAGTGATATCAAACATCTCATTCAACTTGGATTGAACAAGAACCTTGATAGTCATAATCAATTAATCAGGAATCTTGTTGAAGGAAAGGTTGTTATTCTAGAGCATATGAACAACAAGGAACAACCTATTATTATGTTTAAAGAATATAAATTTGAGAATATAAGTAGTGGGATTGGAACTTACACTATTGAGGAGTTATATCAATTACATATATAGAGGAATGCAATAAATACTACATACTTCCTCTATTTTTTTATACTTGGGAAGCCTAAGCAAGTTGCTATTGTTAAATGGTGGAACAAAAGATCTCGGCAAGGTCAAGAGGTTGGTTTAAAAAAGACATGTTCTAAGGTTGTGGCAAGGGAGTTCAGTGTCATCACTCCTACAACATGTGGCAGTAACAAGGGATGCAGAAGGATATTTGACAAAGGTAAGAGGTGAAAGACCACTTGAAGTTGTTCAAGAATATGTTTGTTTCCATCTGAGTTTGTGTGTTTCCATCTAATATTTTGTGTTTCCATTGCTAATATTTGTTTCCATTTGTGTTTATTGCTTGTGTGCAATATGTATGCTTCCAATTGTTTTTACATTTACTCTATTTTTTTCAATTTTTGGATAAAAAAGGGGAGTAAAGTGTTAGTGTTTTTCTTTGTCCTGATGTTATGTCACATGTCTTGACATGTTGATTAGCATGTTGAGGAGGACTGTACTACTGCTAAGGGGAGAGTAGTATTGTGGTTTCTTGTTGTATGAAACTATTTAGGGGGGCATGATAGTATGACATGCTTGTTGATGTTGGTGTTTTTGCTGTTGCTACTACTGATATGGTATTTGTGTGCATAATGTCTGTTGTACCACAAAATTTTCCCTCCAATTTTTACTCAAGACATGCTCAATGAGGTTCCCAATTGCTTAAGGTTGACCAAAGAATTGACCAGACAAATTCTCCTCCTAAGCAACGAACCTCTAATTAGGGTTTCAAATTTCACCAAGATGTGTGAGCTCCAAAGGTCTCAAATATTTTCCATGGTCCTAATATGCCTTCAAGATTGTCCATGACAAATTTCATGCCTTACACTACAAGTTTGCTCAGTTAATTGCTCAAATGTTTGAAAATCAACTGTACTAGGTCAAAAGTCAACGGTGACCAATGTACAGTCAAACTTCAAGATTTTTGGTAAACATCAACACTTTGAAGTGATATCCATAATTTGATCAAAGTTTGATAATTATTCCTAAAGAAATTTTCCTAATTTATCAAAAGTCAAGAATTGCTAAATTAGGGTTTCTATAGGAAAAGTCAACTAAACTTTGACCAGACATAACCTTCACATTCATCATCCATTTTTTGACAAACAAATCTCACTTTGAATAGAATCCAATTCCCTACAAGTTCTATTTTGCCTTCAAGTACACCAAATGCACCATTTCAAAGATACAAGCTCATACATTACATGTCATTTTCAGAAAGTTAACAAAAGACACTTTTTGTCAAGACCATTTACATCAAGAAAAAATCTTCAAATGTAAAATTGATCAAAGGAAGTATTGAAGTAGACATCTTGGGATTTCCAAAAAGTCAAATATCATCATCATGAGACAAAATTTGATCAAGTTATGGCTTAACCAAGTTGGAAAAATTTGGAAAATTTCAAGAATTGTGCATTGAGAAAAATTGAACTTTTGAGTCAATGGCCTAACTTTTTGAGGTTCAAACATCCTCATGACCTTATAGGGTACCTTTAATCTCATTTTTACATTGCCTTACCATTTTTATCTATTTTACTCATACTCATTTTGATTTATTTCAAATAAATACAAAGTAAATTGTATAAAATATTTAGAGATGGGCTTTGGTATTTGGGCCAGTGTTTTGGTTTTCCTAGAAGCCCAAGATTTCGTGCAAGCTTTGTCCAGGTTCATCCAAATTTGAAAATGGCATGATATCATCAAAAAAAGGCTTTTATTCAAATATTTATCATGGTTTAAAAACAATATTTATGCGCTTGATTCTTTCCATGTTATCATGTCCCCTTCATATCCTCTATATGAACTACCTTCCCGCTAGCATCACACACAGATAGACACTGCCCAAAGAGCCATACAAAAAATGCAAAAAATCTCCAAAAGTGTCAAACTCCAAAACCATATTTCAAGCCTTCCTCGGTCCAAATAAAGGATTCAAACACGTTCCTGAGCCCTCCGAGACTCATCCCTGCCCATCACAAGATCTAAAACATCCTAGGTCACTGTATCTCATTACACCGGTGGTAAGATTTTTCCTCTTTTCGAATCTTTAGTTGCATGAATATTTAATCTCTTTTTATGGTACATGTATACTAGTAATGGAGTTTAGGATATGTTTGGATGATCACATGCCTTTTTGGACGTTAGAAACACATAGTGCCATGTTCGACAGTTGTTAGGGTTTCATGTTCGAATCCAGTGATACACAAGGCTTTAGCAATTTTAGATGCCATATTCATGATCATGAGACTTTTTTAAGTCAGTTGGTATTGTTAGCTTTTGTGTTTGATCACATTTGCAAGGGATCCCATCGGAGAAGACGGTGGAAACCCCCGACTCCGATGGTCTGACTAATTGCATGTGGTGATCCAAGCTGGCGTGGCCTTTTCCTTCCATCCCATTGGTTGATTCAAAATATTAGTTCCCTCTCTCCACTCCTGATTGGTCCACCCAAAGACCCGGGCCCCACCTATGTTTAATTGTTTTTTTTTTTAAATTTAAAATAATTTCATTTGTGTATAATATATATTTATGGATGCGTTTAGGCTAATGGAAGTATCACCGTCTCAATGGTAGAGGCATCACATTTAAGGCTTTGTTATGTGTAAGGGCCGAGGTTCGAACCATGCCTCTTGCATATGTATTTTTCTAACGTTTATGTTGTAGATCCAGCATTTCAACCTCCAGGGCGCACACCCCGTGTCCTCAAATCACCACCATCAAAGCATCACAGCATTAGATCAAATGATCCATACCCAAATGTTCATGGTAGGCCTCACAAGGGCCAGCAACATGAATCATGTGCAGGATTTTGGGCTGCCTCTTATTGGGCCTAAACGAAATTTCAGATGCATACCCCCTATTTGCTTTAGACATCAAGCCCAATTTGCTTATTTTATTTTATTTTATTTGTTTTATCATTTTCATTTAATCTTTTTTCCATAATAATATAAAATCAAAAAAATAATAATATTAGACTTGGGATTTTTCTAAAAATTAATTTTAATTTTGTAAATTAATTAACTTAATTATTTTTACTTGTTTTTAGTTAATTTAAAATCAATTATAATTAGGTTATTTCATTCAAATATTTTGTTAAATAAAAATACAAAGATATTAGAATTAGGCTTAAATTCACTTAATAATTATTATTTTTTAATTAAATTTAGATTTAAGGTAGTTTAATTATTTTCTTAAAATAAACAAAACCAAAAGATTTTTTTACTTGGATTTTTTTAGGGTTTTAGACGTTTCTTTCCATTTCGCACGCGTTATTTTATTTTCGCATTTTTTATACTAATGTATCTACTGATGGAATGTAATAGAATTAACTAGGGCTTTTACCGCTTTCCTTTATTTTTCCTCCAAAATTTTTAGTCATGTTAATATCCCCCTCCCCGAAGCATTGTAATAGCGTAGATTTAAATTTCTGCACTTTAAATTACTGTATATATTACTGCTAGACTAATAGGATTGCATGCAAGAGCCTAATAATTAAACGATTAGAAAACTTAACTCAAGACTAAAATAACTGAACATAACACACCTTGCACATATACACTTCTAGGGTAAGCCCACTTTGGTTTCCTTTCGGAAAATAAAACAGTCATGTCCCTCGAAAATGGGTGCGCTTTAGCAAAGACCCTTAAATCAAAAGATCATAGTCCCTCGATGACCCCACAGTGTTTCCTTTCGATAAATGATCTAGTACCTTAAACAAAATTGCTAAAGTGTGTCCATATGTTTCCTTTATGACTGTACGTCCCTTCGAATGTACCTCAAACATCCAACGATAAGGCTACCTACTCACTAATAGTAGGATAGCATTGTCTAAAGGTAGGAGGAAAAGAATGAACCTTTTCGAGTATAAGTAGATAGTTCTTAGATGCTTGCTCAAAACAAACTTTTACACTTACACAAAACATTTCAAAAAACACTTCCAAAAAAATGCTTTATCAACACTCTTGAGGACTGATACAAGAGTTATCATAAAGCAAATCGCCGCACTAAGGCATTTTCAAGCTACTTTTCAAAACACATAAAACACAAGGTATTTTTTCAAATGAGCTAAGCATCTAAGAGCCCGTAGATAACTACAGATGGAAAGGGTGTTAATATATTCCCTTTCATTAATCTACCCCCCTTACTCAGAAAAAATCTCGAAAAGGTCTTTTCCATTCTTTTCACCCTTTCCTTAGTTGGATAAAAGAAAAGTCGGTGGCCACTTTTTCTTACCGCAACATTTGCGAATACAAATGCAAAACCAGTATAACAGTCGGTTTTGCCACCGTATTAAAATGTTATACCAGATGTTCTGACATCTTGCCTAAAGTATTTTGTGGAAAACATTTTTCAACATCTGTTTTCTATTTGTGAGGTTGTTTTATCTTCTACTGCATGTGCCTCTGAGGTGTGAACTTGGATAATTCATATTGTTTGGTATTTTATTTTTCTGGTGATTTGGGTTTTCCCTTGAGGGGAAGTACTAGTTTTATGTGACATGGGGAGTAATGGACATATCTGAATTTGTCTAGCTCTTATGCTGCGTTGGAGATGTACTGTGTGATGTAAAATCACATGTCCTAACATCTGATATATGTAGTTTAAAGGGGTTGTAATCTCTGATGATCTGTAGCTGCATGTAATCTCTGTTAGATTTTTATGTTTGCAGTTTTGTACAAAATTTACATGTTTTCATGTAGCTTATATTGTGTGATTGTGGTTTTATACCTCTCCAGATTTATTATGCAAATGTTATTTTAGCCAAAATTTGCCAAAAGGGGAAATTGTTAGGTCTGTCATTTTATGATTGGCAAAAATTTTGGTAAAACACGTTTCATGTTGAAAACATGTATCACAACCTGATGTTGCGTAAGATGTCATGACATTTTGACCAACTGGCACAACAAAGTCTGCTGTTACTTTTCTTGACAGATGTTCTGACAGATATTGTGACATGTTATACCAGAATATCATAATAGTACATATGTTTATAACCTTGAAGATTTGATTTTAAAATATGAGATTTTGGATGATTACAATTCTCTAAAGGTGCAGCCAAGCAAGGATATTTAGGAACAATACAAATTTAATTTGGTTTCATTAAAAAGGATATTTGAGACTTTTTAGGAAACTTTGAAGATTTATTCCTATTTTTATGGAGAAGATCTTACATCTGATTTACTACCGAAAGATTGGAATTGATTGAAGAATCCAAGCCCATACTGCAAGAGTCTATATAAAGGGACTTGCTAAATCTAAAATAGTTAGCATTCACATCATAAAAAAAAGGTGGGTGCATAATAAGGGTTTAGGGTTTTGATAGTACTTTAGGGGCTTTGGTTGTTTTTGTATGTCACTCATGTGTTTTATGATACATTGAGGTAGACTGATTGTTCATTGTTACTTGGCAATCACTCATGAGATTTTAAGAAAATAGTTGATCATGTATAAAGTTATTTTTTCACTCACGAGCTTTTAAGAAAAGAGTTGATTATTGTATTTGAAGTGTAATCTTCTATTTGGTTCTTTTGATATTATCACTAGTTTGTGACTGGTTTTATCATTGAGGTGATTATGGAAAGTGAAAGGTGGATCTCATATCTAGAAGGTGTCTAGGTAGAAGTTGCACAAGGTAGGGATTAGGTTATAAGTTGTAAACTATGATTGTTTAGCTTTGAACTAATATTATCATAGTGGATTTCCTTCCTGACTTGGTAGCCCCCAGAGTGGGTGACGTTGCACCGAACTGGTTTAACCATTAACTATGTTATTTTATCTTTAACAATTTATTTTTCTGCATAATTCATCTTCTGGAAATTGTTGTATTAGGAACAAATGTCTTAACAGCTGTCTTGACATTGTGTTTGATGTTGGGACATAAGTCTTGACATCTGTCTTTAAAGTGCCAGAATTTCATAAAGGAATAAGAAAAAATATTTGATAACTCACAAAAAGAGGTGGAAGAAGGAAGAGAGGAAATGATGATAATAAGAGTGTTTTGGTTTGGATGTGAGAATGAAAGGAGGTTGAAGGGGTTTATACAGGGAAAATGAAGGTTAAATTAAAGGTTAATTTAATTGAGGAGGTTGTAAGATGTGGAGAGAGAAAGAAGAGAGATAACTTATTTGAATTGAGTAGAAAAAAGAGTGTAAATTAAGGCCAAGAAATGTATTAGTTGTTTGGAAAATAGTAAGATGTATGCTGACTCATACGACTTTGCTGATTTCCAAGATGGATCTGATCAAGTATATCTTCGAGAAGCCTTCTTTATCTGGAAGGATCACTAGATGGAAAATGATCCTAACTGAGTATGATATCTAGTATACTACCCAAAAAGCTATAAATGGGAGTGTACTAGCTGACCATCTAGCTCATCAAGCTGTCAAAGATTACCAATCTATGAGATTCAACTTCCCTGACGAGGACATCATGACATTGGACAACATTGAAGGTAACGGACCGTATGACGGACCTGAACAAGGATCCCGATGGACCCTGTACTTTGATGGTGCTTCAAATGCACTTGGAAACAGTATCGGTGCGATACTCATTTCTCCGTAAGGTTTCTATACACCCTTCACTGCCCGACTTTGCTTCAGGTGTACCAACAACATGGCTGAATATGAAGCTTGCATATTTGGTCTCAAGGCTTCTATAGACTTGGGAATCAAATCTTTGGTCGTATTTGGGGACTCAGCTTTGGTTATCAGTCAAATCAAAGGAGAGTGGGACACTAGACATCCTAATCTTATCCCATACAAAGAACATGTCCTGACATTATTGCCTCATTTCGAGCAGATTACCTTTGAGCACTTCCCACGAGAAGAAAATCAGCTAGCAGATGCTCTGGCTACAATGTCTTCCATGTTTAAACTCAATTGGGATAACGAGGCTCCCCAAATCACCATCGAGCGAATGGACGAACCTGCACACTGTCATGAGATTAATACCGAAGAAGTAGTGGAACAACCCTGGTTTCATGAAATCAAGAGGTATCTCCAGACTCGAGAATACCCTGAAGGAGCTTCAGTCAATGACAAAAAGTTCTTAAGGAGATTTGCTGCCAAGTTCTTCCTGAGCAATGGTATCCTTTATAAGCGCAGCCATGATTGTGTCCTACTTCGTTGTGTAGTAAAGGTTGAAGCAGAGTTGATCATGACTGAAATACACAGTGGCACATTTGGCACCCACTTAAGCGGACATACGATGGCTAAGAAGATTCTAAGGGCAGGCTACTATTGGTCTACCATGGAAGCTGATTGTCATCAACATTCCCGTACTTGCCACAAATGCCAAGTCTATGCTGACAAGGTACATATTCCTCCTGTTCCTCTCAATGTTCTGACATCTCATTGGCCATTTGCAATGTGGGGCATTGACATGATTGGAGAGATCAAGCCTACGGCATCCAATGGACATCGCTTCATCTTGGTCGCTATTGATTATTTTACCAAGTGGGTCGAAGAAGCTTCCTACGCCTCCGTTACAAAGAATGTGGTTGCCCGCTTCATCAAGCAAAACCTGATATGCCAGTATGGTATCCCCGACAGGATCATCACAGACAACAGTACAAATTTGAACAACACTATGATCACCGCTCTGTGCGAGCAGTTCAAGATTTATCATCACAATTTATCTCCCTATCGGCCAAAGATGAACGGTGCTGTTGAAGCCGCGAACAAAAATATTAAGAAGATCATTCAAAAGATGACAGTCACCTATAAGGACTGGCATGAGATGTTACCCTTTGCTCTGCATGGATATCGTACCACGACACGTACTTCAACAGGGGTAACCCCCTTTTCTTTGGTATATGGCATGGAAGCTGTTTTACCTATGGAAGTTCAGATTCCCTCCTTAAGGATTATGAAGGATGCCGATTTGAGTGAAGACGATTGGATTCAGACCCGACTTGATCAACTTAATTTGATCGATGAAAAACAACTTACTGCTGTTTGTCATGGTCAGATGTATCAAAAACGGATGATCAAGGATTTCAATAAGAAAGTCAGGCGTCAGGTATATCAAGTCGGAGATCTTGTAATCAAGCGGATCATCTTGCCGCAAAGTGATCCCAAGGGCAAGTGGACTCCTACTTACGAAGGACCATTTATGATGAAGAACATATTTTCTGGTGGGGCAATGATTCTGACCACCATGGACGGTGACGACTTGCCACACCCTGTGAACGCAGACATAGCCAAAAGATACTACGCATAAATGACCCGATAAGTCGAAAACCCGAAAGGGCGATTTAGGAAAAATGGGCATCCCGGTGAATTGGAAACTCGAAAGGGTGGTTTAGGCAAAAATTAGGGATAAACAAAAAAATCTGTACACCCGGCAAGTTGAACACCCGAAAGGGCGACTTGGGAAAAAAGGGTTTCCCGGTGGACTGAAAACCCAAAAGGGAGGTCCAGGAAAAAATTAGGGAATTAAAGCATATGACTATGCCTCGTCGGATCACTTTAAGGACAATCTCTTCACCAACAAGCTCCAAGCTTCTAATCAATCCAATCGTTGGCGGACGAAGCAGAGAATGGACAAGATACTCAGAGTTGTGAAGACCATAACAGAATGGGAACCCCATGGAATTATTTCACATAGCCATCTTTCTTTTGTATAAAATTTTTCTCAATTTACGACAACATTCTCTTACTAGGATGTCTATCTCCTTTGTACAAAGATACTTACAAAAGTTAATACAAAAATACTTCAAAGTGCAAAAATTTGCTTGCCTTTCCTTTATTTTTACACTTATGTTTTATTTGAAAATGTCCAATGTTTTGTTAAATAGGCATATGCATTTGAATATAATCACTGCTTACAAATAAAACGAAATTGAGAAAGGATAATTACTGATAGGTTGAAGGTGTAGGAAGATATCCTTGTGCTATTCCAGAAGAAATCCCCTGCAGTATGTGTGATCGGTGGATCTGGAACTGACTGTTTAACGCGGGTTTGCGAAATGTCACGGAAGCAAGAGTCGCCACCGTCTTTTATTTTCTCCAACATGGACAGGACAAAAGCACATCAAAATTCCTTATGAGATAGTTTCTCGGTTCGGGAGGTAGATTTATAGAAAGGGAAGGTGTTAGCACCCTTTCTATCCATGGTTATCCATGGGCTCTTAGATACTTGCTCTTTATGTTTTCAAAATGTTTGCTTTTCAAATGTGAGTGGGTTTGAAAAAGTTTCGTTTAAAGATTTCAGATCGACTCTTGTATCAGTCCTCAAGAGTGTTTGAAAAATTGTTTTGAAAGCCTTTTTTGAAAAGTGTCAGTGTGAAAAGAGTTTTGATTTATTTTTTGAATAGAGCAAGTATCTATGAGTCATCTACCTACCCTAAGGAATTAGGCTGTGTAAATGTCCTTAAGGTAGTGCCATCCCACCATTGAGAGGTAGGTAGCACCACCGTTGGAGGTGTTCGGGTCAATTCGTTTGTAGGGACAGTGTGGTCACCAGAGCAACAACAGGACACCTTAGAAGCTACCCTTATGCCATTGATCCTTTTTAATTCGAGGCAACTTTTCCGAGGCAACTTGTTTTGAGGCATATGGATCAACGGACATAAGGACTTACTAAAACGTCCTATACTCAACGACCATGTTTCGAAGGCAAGGCAACAGTGAGGCGTACCCTAGAAGTGGTGTGTGAATTTGTGTGTTGTTTTCAATTATGTTTTATCTTTGATCATGTGTCATGGTGATCTACGCATTGTTTTTAATTAGTCATTCATTCTTTCATGCAAGTTAGCAGTTTAAAAGTACAGAAATTTAAATGCGAAAAGTAAAATCCTACGCTATTACAAGGCGCAGGTCTATACATCGCCAAATTAACAAAGACCCGTTTTGAATAAAAATGCGGAAAGTAAAACCTAGTTACTATTACATGGCTTGAGCAATTACATAATATTTACAAGAAAAATAAGAATAAATGCGCGAAAAGAATAGAAAATAGAACGTTCGAGGGCGTTGGACCCTTTTGAAATTAAATGGAATTAGAAAGCTAATTAATTATTTAATAAAAGAAAAGAAGTGTTTTTTAGGTTCTTTTTGTATTTAATGAAATAAGAAAATTAAAATTAAAAGAAACCCTAATTCTAAGTTATTTTTAATTATTTGAGAAAAGATTAAAGTTTAACCTAATTTACTAAATAGTTAATATACATGTTTATTTAAAAAAAATTTAATAATTAATAATAATAATAATGATGATAAAATTATTTAAGAAAAAAATGATGAAAAGTTAAGAAACCCTAATTTCTACATATTTTAATTTATTAAGAAAAATATTAAAGTTTTGAAACCTAAATTAATCTAATTAATGGTTTGACATTTATTTACAAAAAATAATAATGAATTAAATATTAATTAAACATATTTTTTATTTTTTTTTATTTTTCTGGTTTTATATTATGAAAATTAATTTATGGTAAAAAGAAATAATTAAAACATTAAAAAAAGAATTAGAAAACAAAATCAAATAAAGATTAAGAATGTGTAAACCATGGGGGTATTCAGACCCATTTAGGAGGTGAATTGGAAGCAGTTTGGCCCAACAGAACAAACCCTTTTTGACTTTCAGGCATCACGTGCGTGTTCATTGACTCCTGAGTACCGTGGTCTGCATTCTTTGGCCATTGGATTGGGTTTCATGGCCATTTGTGTTCTGGCTGTTGGCCATTTGTGTTCTGGCCTCAACGTTCCTTAATCTTCTCAGGATGTTTGTCTCGCCATGTATTGGTGTCATGCATAAGTTGTTCTTTTTTGGCCATTTGGCTTTTGGCCATTTGTGTTCTGGCCTCAACGTTCCTTAATGAACCCTTACTGGAAAATTAGTGACCTGAATGCTTTTATGCCCTTTGGATCATGGAGACCAAGCCAGCCTTATCCTTACTGAAGAAGTAGTGAGGTGTTGGTTTGTAACTGTGATGGCTTGTTTGTAGTGAGAGAGGGATTTGTAATAAGGATTTCAAGGTTTTAGGGTTCTTGAAAGAATTTGATATTCTAACAGTGTTGTAGCAAGGTTTTTTCTCTCTTTTTTCTCCTCTCTGGTTTGTGTGAAAAGAAGGTGATTATATAATGGAAATTAGGGTAAAGAAAATGGGCTTTGAATGTGCAATTGGGCCTCCAATATTTACTTGAGTTCGTCACTTTCCAGGCTAAATCGCAGGGACTTAAGTGAAATTTTTGAAGTTGAAATGTGAAAACAAAATGTAGCCGACATCAAGAACTAACTCTTGTCCGAAAATCGGCTCAATCGGATAAACGGTGAATTAGTTATGAATTTTTGAAGTTTCAGCTCAAACAAACTTATTTTGGGCTCTAGTGTCGACTCTGACACGTTCTTCAATAAAAAACTGGTATTGATCGGAGCATAATCCGGTCTCGACTTTTGAAGCAAAGTTATAGATCTGTGAGTCAGGGACCTTGTGTAAAAATATGAGCCCAATCCGATAAAAATTGACCGAGTTATGAATTTTCGAAGTTTCGGCCCAAATGAAATAAGCATTCAGGATTTTCAGCGTGTCACGCACTCTGAGCAAAAAACGAAGGCCTTTTGAATACCGTTTGAACTCAATACCTTCTGTGAAAATGTAGTCAACTCAATTTGTGAAATTTTGGCGTCTGAACCAGCTCGATATGATGAAAATCGACCAAGTTATGACTTTCTGAACATGACGCAAATAAACTTCTGTCACAAATTTTCTGTATGAAAATACTTGATAAATCCACATTTTTGAAGACCTTCTGATCGAAATTGGCTTCTAGCCGTGAGAGATGAAAACGTAGATAATGTCAAGACAGAATTTTGGCCACCGGAACGGATTCAAAATGAGCCACGATCTTCAAGTTATGAATTTTTTAGCGCGTAAAAACTGCACTTTCAGCACACTTTTTCACCATATTTCTTCAAGAAAACTCGCACATTCGAATACCTTCTTTAAAGAATTGACTCTTGAGCCGAACCTGAATTTGAGAATACGTTATCAGAGATATCTTGGTGAAAGAACACCTGAATATGATGCGCCGGGTTGGACTTGTGAATTTTTCTTGAAATGTTTTGAGAAATATGGGAGGGCAAATTTTGGGGTACAACAGTATGTCATTTAGATCCTCAACAAAACTAAAACCTTGGAGTATATATCCCCAGCGGAGTTAAAATTCAAGATCCCCGGCGGAGCCAGTGTATTCTAAACTTTATTCCCCAACGGAGTTAAGTTTCAAAGTTCCCATCAGAGTTCAAACTCCCGATCCCGAGTGGAGCCCGAAAACCCTAGAATACATATCCCCAACGGAGCTAGAATATTCTAAACCTTCTTCCCCAGCGAAGTCAATTTTCAACTATCAATCGCCAGCGGGAACCATTCAGTTTTCCCCAATTTCCCCTGCGGGTTATCCTAAAAGTCTAAGAATCAACCAGATAAATGTTAACTTCTTGTCCTATCCACAACTAGGATGATTCCCCAGTAGTTTGGCATACAACCTAAGTTCCTGATTTCCCCATCCGAATAAACATTCTCCCCATAGAGTTACTTCCCTAACAGACTGAGGATTCTAGTTCCTGTTACTCCATTTGAAGCCTTCCAGGTTTTAATTCCCCAGTAGAGGTCTTCAGAGTTTTCCTTATTTCCCAGGAAAGTCATGAAGGATTCTCATTCCCCGCAGAAGTTATCGAAGCTCTGGTTAAATCCCCACAAGTCACCAAGGATTTTCAGTCTCCAGCGATGGTCCCAGGATTTCTCATTCTCGACAATCAAAGATCTTTAATCCCTAAGCAGTCGGCAAGGATTTCTCATCTTCATAAATCAAAGATTTTTGAGTCCTCGGCATCAGTCAGGATTCACTTTCCCCGGCAGCAGTCAAAGATTTCATTATCTCCGGCTATCAAGGACTTATTTTCCTCAGCAAGATAGCTACTCAGCTTACATGCATAACCATTACATTCATATATCATAAACATTGATGAAACACAGTTCATTTTCATCATACATAACTTTGTGTTTTAGCTAACATTTTACCCTTTTCAGGATAAGATTAAAAGGCTATCATTAACAATTATTCAGATACAGTATGGATACACCCCAGACACGGCGGTCATTCTATTACTCATTCAGAATTCCAAGTCAAAATATAGTACGGATACACCCCAGACACGGCGGTCATTCTACTATTTATTCAGACTTCAGCAATCCGATAGAGACTAGATACGCTCCAGACACGACGGCCATTCTATCTCTCATTCAGATTCAACTATTAACTTCAAATTCAGATGCGCTCCAAACACGGATGCCGTTCTGGCCCTTCCACCAGAAGATTGATTCTCCCCAGTGCAGTCGCCATAGAATTCGTTCTGTCACTTATTCAGATCTCAGTTACAGTTCAGATACACTCCAGACACGGAAGTCATTCTGCTACTCATACATATCTAAACCTCAGATACAGTCCAGATACGCCCCAGACACGATTGCCATTCTGTCACTCATTCGGAATTATTCCCCAGCACCCAGTTGCTCCATACACAGATGTTTCTCTATTACCCATTCACAATACAGATACACTCCAGACACGACAGTCATTCTGATATTCATTCAAAGTTCAAATACAGTTACAACTCGGATACGCTCTAAACACAGACGCCATTCCCTTGCTCATACAAATCCAGTCTCCAGATACAACTCAGATACGTTCCAAATACGGATATCATTCTGATGTTCATTCTACTGATTTTCAACAAACAAATCTTAAATGGTATCTTTAAGCCCATTCCCTCAGATACATTTTTGATGAGTGTAAATTTATGGGCACTCTAGTGTCCAATACTTTTTTACCTTCGAGTCACGAAAGGCAAACTTGCCAATCTAACTCTTCAGGTTCAAGAAGATTGAACAGGGGCAACTGTTGTACCCCAAAATTTGCCCTCTCATTTTATCAACATTTCTCATCACAAGGCTCTTGGAACTCAAGACCAGGCTAGGGTTTGCTCTGCTCAAGTCACCTCCTTGCACTATTGACCTAAATTAGGGTTTGAGTTTGCACATGGATTTTTGGACCTTCAATGCCCAAATTGACTTTCATACTTCATGTTAGACTCATAAGTTTGTCCATACCAAGTTTCAAGCCTTGAATCAAATTTTTGCCCAGTCAATTGGACAGTTTCCCACATCAACATTATGAACTCATATGAACCATTTGATCAAGTTTGGACCACAAATCCACAAGAAATTTGATCAGATCACCAAAAGGGTAAAATGGTCATTTTTAGGGTTTTGACTGCACAAAGGCAATTTTTGACTGTTTGACCTAGCCAATGGAAAATTAAGCTCAACCATGGACTCAAGGACTCAAGGGCATCATATTGACTTATTCAACAAGTTCAAACGACCTCAAATGCATTGGATTGACAGATGAATTTTTCAATCAACTGATCAAAATTTGACTGTACACTGAAAAGTCAAACTTTGACTTTTTGGTCAAAATCAAGTGCCAAGGGTCATTTTTCATCAAGATATGTCAAATTATGAAACTTGTTCACCAAGAAACCCAAAATTGCAAATTAGGGTTTGAAATTGAAAAAATTTCATAACTTAGAATTTTTCTAAGTTATGAAATTTTCTTAATTTTTCCTAACTTTGTCCCACATTTTCACCAAGATGCAAATGGATTCAAACAAAACTTACAACATGAAATTTTTGGAACAAGGGTCCCTAAAACTTTTAACTTAGAGAAATTTTGCCCTAATTTAGGCAGGATTTTGACCCATCTTCTTGGCCATTTTTTACATAGTTCCACTTGGAATCTCAAGTTGCATTTCAAAGAGGGATTATAGTACATGTTGCAAGCTTTCCAAATTGTCAAAGAACTCCTCAAACACAATTATGGTTAGGGAGAATCGAATGCTTGAAGTTGGCAAAAACTCACTTTGTAACCATGGCCAGTACATGTTCATACAAGTTGCAAAATCTGTCCAAACTAGCTTTGTACTTAATTACAGGTCTCTAAACCCTTCAACACTCAAAAATTGAATGCAAACTCATTGGATATTGGTGTTATTCTGATCATTAGAGGTTTGCACAATGAACAAATCCATTTTTGGCATAAAGGTAGCACTTCCATTTTCATAAAGGCAACTTTATGTCAACATTGCTTCCCTTGAGCCTTGAACCTCTTTCTTTGCAGCAAACAAGTTCCACAAACTCAGGCAAAGGTACAAGAAACTTGTGCATGCTTGGAGATAGCCTGTACAAGCCTACCTCATTTCACTTCATAGTTTTCTTTCAAAATAAGTCAACTTGCCAAAAGGACATAACTTGAGCATTTGATATATTCAACTCTTGCCAACATTCCAAACAAGTTTTGCACATCCTTGTGAGCCAGAAACACGAGCCATTCATCCCTTAAACACCCGTGTACACAAAAATCACATTTTCTTTCAAAACAGGGCAGTCCCTGCAGAATCACTTTCATTTTCACATCCAATCGTGCGTTTTGCTTGCAACCAGTTCCAATACCTTCCATTCAACTCACTCAAACTATCCCAAACCTCCATTACCAACTGTAACTCCATTTACAGTGTTCACCATTTTCATTTCAAGCTTGTGTAGGTTGACTTCTAGACGCTGATTCAGGGACATTCAAGGAAAGATAACTATTGGAAAAGATCAAGTGAAGTTCAGGAAAGCTACCAGACACCTCAAAACTTGTTGAGAAGCTCTGCATTGTCCTACTCGAATCCAACTGAAACAGGTTTTTTCTCACTTCCTATCTCTCTATTTAGGAACATTTAGCCTTAGGTTTGTGAATGAAAAATGTAGTATCCAATGCCATGAAGCTGTACATATGCTCAGTTTTCATTTATATTAAGTGTGCTAGGAGAATTTCATCCATGAACATGCTGAAAAAGATAGGTCAGATTTTAGGGCCAGAGAAATTCTCTCTGTTCTTTGAGAGTTAGGATTAATGCTTTATATGGTTAGATTCGTATTTAAATTATCTACAAGTTTGATGTTGTGAGTTTTGGCAAAAAGTCACGTTTCCAGGATGTTCAAAGTTGGAACCAGGCGCGCGCACGTTTGATAGTTCTGGAGGTTGAAGATGAAGTCTGGGCTGGGCCTGACCTTCTTGCTGTCTGCACCACCATTTTGCTAAATGAACCCCCTGGCCCATTTTCTTTATATTTTGTAATTTTTGTATTTTAATTTCATTTCTGACTTTATTAGTTTATTTCCAAACATAAAAAATGCTTAAAAAATATTTTCATAATTTTTTACATTTATTTGGTATTTATTTTAATTTTTTCTAATATAGAAAACATTTTTAATACCTTTCTTTTTTTTATTTGTTTAAATTTAAAAACAGTGTAAATAATACTTTTATTTTCATTTCTTATTTTTATTCACATTGAAAATATTTTCTTGAATATATTTTCTTGAATATATTTTATTTTTTAAATATTTTATTTTATTTTATACATCCTTAATATATTTAATATATATAAATATATATATATATATATATATATATATATATATATATATATATATATATATATATATATATATATATATATATATATATATATATATATATATATATATATATATATATATATATATATATATATATATATATATATATATATATATATATATATATATATATATATATATATATATATATATATATATATATATATATATATATATATATATATATATATATATACTTTTATTTTATTAAAAACATAGAATAAAAATACAAAAAATATTACATTTTATTTTTATTATTATTTATACTAAAAAAATACTTTTTTTAAATATATTTCATTTTTGTACATATTAATATATTTTTGTATATAAATAATATATGACATTTATCTTCTTAAAAGAAATTAGGGTTTACCCTAAAATAAATAAAATTAATCCTTTTTTATTTATTTATTTCTTTATATTTCTTTACATTGAAAATATTTTTACATACATAAAAACTTCTTTTTTTGCATAATACATTTTATTCTATATTTATTTATTTTGTTTATTTAAATATGGTACATTTAAATATTGATGCATTTGAGATCCAATTTGGTTGTAATAACTTAGGGTTTAAATTTCTTGCAAAATAATCCCCTATCCAAAATTGTACCCCCATCCCCATAATCATGTTGTAATAGTAATTTAAATTCTCGCACTTAATGCTTTCAATTATGCCATGATTAGAGAATTAGGGTTTGTATGCCAAAATCAAATTAACAAATAGTTTGACCTAATCAAAGACAAAAATGCATGAAAAACAAATACAATGACACTTGCACCCCTAGGGTTACAATCCACTTGTTGCCTTCAAAAATGGGCCATGGTATGCATATTGAGTACTTTGGCAAAACAAAAAACAAAAAAACAAAAGATCATAGTCCCTCGATGACGCTATCTGAGTTGCCTAAACAAAATGATCAAGTCCCTCAAGAAAAATTGCCAAAAATACTTAGCACAATTGCTATCATGGTCTATACGATGACTCGCGCCTGTCCCGTTTAACATCCTAACACAAGGTTGTTCACCAAATGCAATGGTGAAACAACACTATTAAAAGGGTTAAAAAACATAAGAAAGATCTTTGAGTAAAATAGGGTAGATAACTCATAGTTACTTGATCAAAAGCTTGCAAAAACATCCTTGCTATTTTCAAACCCACTTCACAACACAATTTCAAAATCCAACTTTCAAACATTGAAAACTTTTCAAAAGACAAAAACATCTTTGTATACATTCAAACAAGAATCATTACAAAGGTTTCCACAACGATGGCCTCTTACAAAACATCTTTCAAAACCACGCACAAAGCATCATTTCAAACAATTGAAAAGCACTATTTCAAACAATTGAAAAGCAAAGCAAGTGATCTAAACAAGT
The DNA here is from genome assembly GCA_948472305.1 of Vicia faba. Classification (NCBI taxonomy): domain Eukaryota; kingdom Viridiplantae; phylum Streptophyta; class Magnoliopsida; order Fabales; family Fabaceae; genus Vicia; species Vicia faba. The sequence continues at coordinate 1,070,839,486 of OX451740.1, read as the reverse complement.
AACTAAGAGCCCATGGATAACCATGGATGAAAAGGGTGCTCATACCTTCCATTTTCATAATCTACTCCCCGAACCCAAGAAAACATCTCAAAGGTCTTTCTTGTGCTTTTTGACCTTTCCTTAGGATAAAAATAAAAAGTCGGTGGCGACTCTTGCTAAACCGAAACATTTGCGAACACAAACGCGAAACCTCAAGTCAGTTCTCCCACCGTATCACATTGGCATTTTTGTAACTCTTTGACATTGTTTCAACTAGCCTCTACACATTATATTAATTAGACGTTTATTATTGTTCTATTTTTTCAGTTGGTCATCATGACCACTTTCCACAAAACTATCACATCACAAACGTGCACGCTGTTGATCATACTCATCCCCAATTTTCCTAATAGATTAAAAAAACCATTTATTTTTTATGAAATCAAAAGAAATCATTTAATTTTCAGTTTTCATCTTCCCCATCACTCTTAACCCAATTGTTGAACCATGCATGTTCGCTATCCAAGTGTTGGAGGGAAAACAACTGAAACATTTTCTTCTTTTCGCTATTTAAATGTTTTTTCAACAACTCTTTTCTCTTTCACCATCTTCTTCCTTGAAAAAGAAAGTAATCTAACCCTAGAGATTCTTCAACTTTGTTATCTTCTTTCCATTTTATTTTTGAAAAATAATGAGAAATCAAACAATGGATACTAAATGTGCACCTACTTCCACTCCACACGCTCCTTTCGCTGCCAACATTGAATGACCCCTTCTTGTAGGTGTTAACTTGAAATTTCAAATGTATGAATGTTGAGCTGAAATGATACATCTTAGAAGAAATTTAGTTCGAAAGGAAACATGAAGGAGATCTTGTGGAGATTTCGATAAATAAAAAGCTAGTAAGAATTTCATTTCGCTAAATGTTGGCGAAAGGTTCATTTGTGAGTCAATGGAACTTGAAATTATTTGAAGTATTGTTAGAATAGATACTTCAACCATCATGTATATATTATTTGGTGCTTAGAATACAAGAAGGTTTTCAAATTTGAAAGTTGGATCTCATCCAAAAAGTCATGCAGAGGCCTCAAGAGATTCGAAGAACATGCAATAATGAACATGACGTTGTTTCAGTAATAGACAGTTAGGGTTAAAGTAGTATAAATAGGAGTATTAGAAATAGGATTCGTGTGTTCACATGTTAGTACAAATTACTCTAAATTACTCAAAGTACTAGTGTTCGAGAAACGAGTTGTGAGAATGTACGTATGATGCACCAATTTTATGTTTATTGCCATTCATTTAAATTAAAGTTTTATACATTACTTTTAAGTTTAAATCGTAAGTCTTTAATATACCAATCATTTCTTTAAAATTTTAAATTACAACCTTCGAAGTAACAATCAAAATCAGTATTATTTAAAAGATCATGAATACTGTCGAAAGTATTCGTTGTTTTCAAGAACAGAATTTTGAATAAGAACACATGTCCTTAGGATCAATCTGGTCGATCCTTCTAGTCACCAATCGTTTCTTTGATTTGGAAAACCAACAATTGTTTACCAAATTTCAAGGTAAATAAATTGGCACGCCCAGTGGGACTTGTGTTCAATAAACAAATATTTTTTTCTAGTAAAAGTTTTTGAAAATCTTCATCATCCTTTTGTGTTTTCTGTGTTGTATGAGACTTAGAAATGGTAAATTAGCCACAAAAAACAAGCAAATACCTAAGAGAAAGTATGTTAGGAAAATGGAAAACCAAAGCCAGACAAGTAATCAGAATCCTCCTAACAATGATGAAGTACCACCCCCATCCACTTTGTTAGGGGAACTACGGTTTCTGTGCCTTTTTCAGAGGCTATATTGTCTTCAACAAGTTCGACACCAACACAGTCAAACGCTTATAATGGCCCTATTTTGACCTATATAGGACCACAAGGTCCACAAGGGACCCCCCCTTCCGGGGGAAATACTTTTCATAGGACTGAAGGGCAGCTTGGTTTTCCCATGCCTTAAAATGGCCGTGAGCGGCCTTATGGCATGCCATCTTCGTTTTTGATGGGTTTACACAATTACACTTCAACATACTCAAATCCTATGATGAACATTACTTGTCCATTACAAGGTTTTAGATCTACTGTTAATAACAGGTGTCGAAATTTCCAACCATAGATAGAAGGAGTTTCTTCCCAAATTCCAAACTTAACAAATCAATTTGTACTGGTGATTAGATAGAAAACAGATGAAAGTAACCATGAAATGGTCCAAATGAATGCACAAACAATAGGTACAATCTTTAACCCTTTGGTTCAAAACACCACTCAAGCGAACCAACAAATGGCTGCACAAATGATGCGCATCGTTGAATTCTTTGGCGTGTCTCAAACCCCACCCCATCCTAAGAGATAGTGGGTTAGGTAAAATCAAGGGGTAATCTTAGAAGAGGACCCAACAATTAACCAAGTTCAATAGAATCAAAGAAATCCACCCCAAGAGAATATGCTAAATCAGGGAGGGATAATCGAAGTGCCTAGAGTTACGAATGTCGAAATACCTAGGGCTAGACCTTTTAGGCAAGAACCACAAATTTGGAGGTAACCAGAACCTAGGGTTATGATGTCAATAGAAATCAAAATGTTGATGAAGTCATATATCAAGTTCGACAAGACAACATGGCATTAGACAAAAATCTAGAAGCCATGGTCGAAAGAATCCTGGCACGAAATAGTGTAAATATTGGCCTTAGTAGGCCAAACTACACTTCTTCTTTACCTGAATAGATTTTGCAAACTGAATTGCCCAGGGGTTGGAAAGTCCCAAAGATCACAAAATTCTCTGGTAACACCAGTGAATCAACTATCGAACATATAGTCAGGTATCTTACTGTGGCTGGGGATATATCAAATAATGAAAACCTAAGGATAAAATATTTTCCTAGTTCACTAACCAAATATGCTCTTACATGGTTTACTACCCTTGCAGTTAATTCTATCCAAGATTGGAATCGTTTGGAGAGGTTGTTTCATGAACAATTTTATGTAAGTAAATCAAAGATAAGCCTAAGTGAATTGGCCAGCATCAAGTGCAAATTTAGCGAGCCAATTGATGATTACCTTAACAAATTTCACCTGTTAAAGGGAAGATGTTTTACCCAAGTGCCTGAACATGAATTAGTTAAGATGGCTGCAAGAGGATTTTATTTCTATATTAGAAAGAAGTTGGACCCTCACTACTTAAGAGATATGGCCCAATTGGCAGACATGGTTTCGACAAGTGGAGCGCCTAAAGGTTGAAAATGCTAGAGCAAACAAAAGCCATAGAAAAGAAAAAGTTGCATATGTCAAAACCGATGTAGATAAACAAGAAGCATGCAATGATTTTTCAGACTTCAAAGAATATGAAGTAGACCTGGATGAATTAAAGCAAGGGCCACCATATCCTTGAAATGTTTTAGCCCCTTCGAATGGGAAGAATCCTGTAGAACCAGAAAAGAACGATAAGTTCCCTAAGAGAACATACACTTTCGGCGTAACAAAATGTGACAAAATATTTGATTTGTTGGTAAAGGATGGCCATATGATAATTCCACCTGGTGCTAAAATTCCTCCGTTAGACCAACGGAAGAAAATAGGATTTTTTAAATATCATAACTTTGTGGGACATAAAACCTCACAATTTTTTCTTTTCAGGGAATTGATTCAGAATACTATCCAGGAAGGGAGGTTGAGGTTTGGAGAAAAGAACAAAGGCCAAATGAAGGTTGATACTAACCCTCTCCATATAGAAGAAACCAATTATGCTGAACTTGCAGATATCCATATGTTGGAAGTTGCTCGTTTCGACATTAACAAACACCCTGAAGACAAGTTAACTAAAGATTTTATTGCAAACGTCAAAACAAAGGAGGCTACTGAAGTCCTTGCCAAAACCTTGAACAATATTACTGAGGATTTTGTTTCAGGTATCGAGGTGTAAAAGACTATTGAAGGTTTAATTAACCAAAATATCAAAGGCAAAATTACTAATAATATTGCCACAGATGCTGGAATGACAAAGGGCACTAAAGGCCTTAGAGTTAAGTTTGAAAAGGTCAGGATTACTAAAGGTCATAACCTTGAAGTTAACATGGTAGACTTGAACCAGCCTGCTATTGAGATGGAGGAAGTCGAAAGGCGCCTCAGAATAGAAGATGAATAGCTTAGAAATGGTTACCCAAAGGATGGAGAAGGTCTGCTAGACTACCTGGTTCGCTGCCATAAAAAGAATTTTGAGGGGATAATGTGTCCCAGGTGCAGCCTAATTTATGATCAAAAGGAAGCAGAAACTTATGAAAAAATATGATATGCTCGATATAGGGGCAATTGGAGGATAGAAGACCAAATAAAAGTTGTCTATCCAAAGGCTAGATTTGTTGGGTTTCCTTGTCCACTGCCACAAAAAAAAATCATAGTGCTTGATGTGCCCAAGGTGCAGTGCGGTTTATGATAGAAAAATATCAGAATCCTTTGAGAGAATCCAATATGCTCGTTGTTGGGAAAGCTAAAGGGGCCTAGGAGAAATTTCAAATTTAATAAAAGGGGAATTCCTAGAAGGCTTGATAGCCCTTATCCCAAGGGGAATCAAAGAGCTAATTTCAAGAAACCTTTAAACATCCTAACTGACAGATGGATAAACCCAAACGAATGTAAGGGGGTAGGAAAGTAAAAATGAAGGAGTTTCGAAGCAGAAGGAAGGGCATCAATAGCGTATCAAAAGAAATTTCATGTGTCAAAGCAACAAGCATAGAGATAATAAAATTACGAAGGGAAAAAGCCCATGTCTAGGTCTCAATGGCGAAGACACCAAAGGATAAGGAAGGCACAACGAGAATTGACAGAAAAAGAAGTGGGAGAGTCCAATAGTAACCAACATCCCTCAACCATCATGGTTGAAGAGAAACAACATTTAGGGAAAAGATTGTTTTCCCCAGAGAAAGCTGAAACTGGCGAAAAAGATAAAAAATACCTAGTGAATGACGAAGACATGTTGACTGATGACTTTGAATGAGACAAATAGTCTTCCCTAAACATCAACTGCAATGTGGTCTCAGTGCTTCCCCATGAATATGATCAAATAATTGAGGTCAAAGAATCAGAGGAAGCTGAGGAGGTTGAGATGGAAAAACATAAGTCAGTGTGCTATTATATCCTAAATAATGGAGCTATTGAAGCGCAAAATTCATTCTTCGAGTGGCCTGATCAGGGAATGAAGAATCACCTCAAACCTTTGTTCATAAGGGGAAATGTGGAAAGTGTGGGGATCAATAAAATTTGGGTATTTGGTGGAGATGTGGTGAATCTAATTCCTCAATTCATATTAAAGAAAATCGGCATGTTCGACATTGATATCAAGCCCCACAACATGGTACTTTCAAACTATAAAGGAAATATAAGCCACACTTTGGGAGTGGTGCAAGTGGATCTCACTGTGGGTTCAATTACAAGACCCACCATGTTCATGGTCATTGCAACAAAGACAAATTATAACTTGTTGCTAGGACGTGAATGGATCCATGGTATAGGGGAAGTTCCTTTTTCAATGCATCAACGAATATCAATATGAAGAGAATATGGTATTTTCGAGAACATTGAAGCAGACCAAAGCTATTACATGGCAGAAGTTAACCATGTGGATAGAAGGAACTTCAATAGGAATTTGGCCAACATTGGGCCATGCAACCCTGCTGATGACACATATTCACCTAACAGGAACACTCTTTACTTCCTTACTCTACACCCAACTCATGGATTCTAATGGGATAGAGAAATTATTGGATAAGAAGCCAATGTAGAAGGAGTTTCAGGAATACGACCAACTGGATGGACTGACAAAGACATTGAAAATGTTTGAGTCCCAATTCTTCGAAAAGATTTCAGCTTATTTAGCCGAAAATAAACTAAAGACGACCTTAGACGACGAAGTAAAGCACATGGTTGTCAAATCCAAATATGAAGCAATACATGCGAAGGGACCTGGGGTGGATTTCAAACCAAATCCCCCTTACAAAGAAATACCCTCAGAGGAAAAAGACTAGAGGCTAGATGCAATATAGGATGAAGAGCCTCTAGGATTCGAGAAGAATCCAACAACATTTAGTGCAATGATGATGGTTCAAGACCCTCTCGAAGAAGTGGATCCAGGTGAGGCGTCCATCAAAAGACCCACCTATGTGAGTGCAAAACTCAACCCAAAAATGAAAGCCAAAGTGATCCAATTGCTAAATGAGTACATGGATTTCTTTGCTTGGGACTATGATGAGATGTCGGGTTTAATCAGAGAATTGGTCGAACTGAAATTGCCTATCATGGATAGAAAGAAGCCCATTGTTGTACCCCAAAATTTTCCCTCCCAATTCTACTCAGGGCATGCTCTTAGAGATCCTCAATTGCTCAAGGTTGACCAAGAATTGACCAGACAAATTCTCCTCCTAAACAATGAACCTCTAATTAGGGTTTCACTTTTCATCAAGATGTGTGAGCTCCAAAGGTCTCAAATGTTTTCCATGGTCCTAATGTTCCTTCAAGATTATCCATGACAAATTTAATGCCTTCCACTACAAGTTTGCTAAGTCAATTGCTCAAATGCTTGAAAATCAATTGTACTAGGTCAAAAGTCAACTGTGGCCCATTTACAGTCAAACATCAAGATTTTTTATCAACATCAACATTTTGAAGTGATATCAATCATTTGATAAAGGGTTGATCATGATTCCTCAAGAATTTCTCCTAATCTATCAAAAGTCAAAAATTGCTAAATTAGGGTTTCTATAGGAAAAGTCAACTGAACTTTGACCATGCATAACTTTCACATATTTCATCCATATTACCCCAACCAAAGCTCATTTTGAAGACAAGATATGTCGAATGGATTGCATATATTGTTCATGTTATTAAAAAAATGGGTCTCTTAGAGTTTACATAGATTTTCGAGATTTAAATTCTGCAACCCCAAAAGATGAATATCCAATGCCTATGGCAGAAATGCTAATTGATTCAACTGCAGGCTTCGAGTATCTTAGTATGCTTGATGGTTACTCTAGATATAATCAAATTTTCATTGCTGAAGAGGACGTGCCCAAGACAACTTTTCGATGCCCTGGGGAATTAGGAACCTATGAATGGGTAGTCATGCCTTTTGGTTTAAAAAATATTGGGGTAACTTATCAAAGAGAAATGAACTCTATATTTCATGACTTTATTGAGACTTTCATGCATATTTATATTGATGTCATATGGATCACCTTCGCCAATCATTCAAAAGAATGAGGAAGCATGGATTGAAGATAAATCCTCTTAAATGTTCCTTTTTTGTGTAGGCGGTGACTTTCTAGGCTTTATGGTTCACAAGAAGGGAATAGAGATTAATCAAAATAAGACGAAGTCTATCATGGAAGCGAAAGTGCCATCAATGAAAAGAGAATTACAGTCACTTCTGGAAAAAATACATTTCTTAAGAAGGTTTATTTTAAACCTAAATGGACGCACTCAAGCCTTCTCTCCCCTTCTGTGTCTAAAACAAAGTGGTTTTGATTGGAAGTCAGAGAATCCAAAGGCGTTCGACAAGACTAAACAATACCTTGTCCACCCTCTTATCTTGTCACCTCCTTGTAGAAATAAGTGTATGAGATTATATATATCTACATCAGATGTAACTTTAAGAAGTATGCTTGCACAAGAGGATGAGAATGGAATTGAAAGAGCCATCAATCACCTCAGTCGAGTACTAAATGATGCACAAACTAGATATAGTACTGTAGACAAGTTATGTCTTTGTTGTAATTTTCGTGCACCAAGTTGAAATACTATATAAAGCAAGTTGATGTCTATGTTTCTTCGCATTTTGATGTTTTAAACATATGCTTTCTAAACTAATCCTGCACAGTCAAATTGTAAAATTAGGTACCTACTTTAACTAGTTGAAATTCAACACCATCGGTGTTCTTCACTTCTTTATTCTTCACATTCTTGTTGGATTTTATACTTTTCTTGGTTGGTGCCATGGTTGAGTTTAGATTGTTGGACAATTGAAGGGTTTTTGAGAAGACAAATTGAAAGTAGCATAAGTTTTTGAAAATCAGAAGTCAAGAAGATAAAAAAAAGTGTGTTTGAGGAAGAAGAAAGTATTTATAGTTGGAATTCGTTAAGTTTATATTTTCAAATTTTTGAGCTAGTGGGACACATGGTGGTTTTTAATAAGTTAATAAAGAAGATTACTTGTTGAAAGGCCACATTGGGAACCTACTTTTAGTAGCAATGATGAACTGCATCACACACGTCTTGATTAGACATTTTGAAAAAGGGAATCATGATTGTTTTTGATGTCATAACAGTTAATGCTCATCATGAAGGATTTACCGTCCAATGAAATATAGTTGTCTTGCAAAAAATGTATATTTCTCCAAGTATATCAAAATACACATTTTTAGGGGACGATTTGTTAACTGGGAATTTCTACTGTATGAATGTTAAGCTAAAATGATACATCTTGGAAGAAATTTAGTTTGAAAGTAAACATGAAAGAGATCTTGTGGAGATTTCGATAAATATAAAGCTAGTAAGAATTTCATTTCGCTAAATGTTGGAGAAAGGTTCATCTGTGAGCCATTGGAACTTGATTTATTTGAAGTATTATCATAATAGATACTTCGACCATCACGTGTATATTATTTGGAACTTCAAAGACAATAAGGTTTTCAAATTTGAAAGTTTGATCTTATCCAAAAATTTGCGTGGAGGCCTCAGGAGTTCGAAGAACATGAAATAATGAACGTGGCATTGTTTTTGTACTATACCGTTAGGGTCGAATTAGTATAAATAGGATTATTAGCAATAGTATACGTGTGTTCACGTCTTTGTAAAAATTACTCTAAATTACTCAAAGTAACAGTGTTCGAGAAACGAGTTATGAGAATGTACATATGATGCACCAATTTTATGTTTATTGCCATTCATTTTCAATTGAAGTTTTATACATTCCTTTTAAGTTTAAAACAAAAGTCTTTTATATAATAGTCCTTTCTTTAAAACGTTATATTACAATCTTTGAAGTAACAATCAAAATCAATATTATTTAAAAGATCATGAATGTTGTCGAAAGTATTTGTTGTTTTCAAGAACAAAAATTTGACTAAGAACACATGTCCTTAGGATCAATCTGGTTTATCCTACAAGTCACTAATATTTTCTTTGATTTGGAAGACCAGTGTTTGTTTACCAAATTTCAAGGTAAACAGTAGGTAAACAGTCCTACATCCTCGAGCCTCCCATGGAGGATGGAAGAAGAAACGTATGGTATGGGAACACACTAATTCTCAACTCCATGGCAGGTATCACTTGTACTTTCATGGGTCCTTTTCCAAGGCGCGTTAAGAAGCCTGATATCCTAAAACATTTATTCCCTAGCTATGAGAGTTGTTAGTACTTAGTGTTAAAGGATAAACCCTTTGATTTTTACTTCCTTAAAAACATGATATTTTGATCATCTCCTCTGTTTGATGATGATGCCTACATCCAATGGTTGAACAGGTTTCTACAAGCGAAAAAACATTTTTGGAGAGCCTTAGGTATTTTTGACTTGATACAACTCTCAAGAGTATAACATAGGTACAATCCTCATATGCTTATTGCAGTTATGTGTTTCTAGGAAACCATTACCAATACATTACAACTCCCTGGTGGAATGATAACCCATACATTCTTTGATGTTGCTGATATTGTTGGTCTCAAACCAATTTGAGAACCTTTTGAGCCTGCAAAGATCACCAAGACTAAAACTGGGTTGTCTGAAGCAAAACCTCCTATAGTACCTTTATTGAAAAACATCATGATCACATAGCCTTGTGCTAACATACTAGCTTTATTGCTATATCTTCTACGCTCACTCCATCCAAGTGGAAAAGAGGTTTGTGCTCCTAGCAACACAAATTCATGAAGGATGGAATGTCTTCCTTAACAAGCTGGTATTATGAGGCTTGTATGAATAACTACGGCTAGAAGCTCACGATATGAAGGACAAAGATACTTTTGAAAGTATCCAGGTGGATGGCCCACTCTGGCTTCTATAGTTGTGGCTCAATGCCACTTTCAATTCTTCCTTGAAGTCCGAAATTCCCCCTAATTCTAAAGTGGGGGCCAAATGTTAGAGGCTAGCACAACTCACTCCTACAAATGGAAAAGATGCATCTAAAGAAGCTTTTGAGACCTATTTTGAGATGTTCTATAGTTGTAAAACATTTGTGTTGACTATGGATCAATTTTCCATTCGGCAATGTAGTCTTGATTGTTTAGAAAACCATTTTCCCATCCCTCATATCGAGAAGAGAGGGAAACTCATGATATTCTATTGGAATGCTTCCAACTAGCTTTAGTGTGGACAAAGGTTAACTCTTGTAAATATGGTATAAGGGGAGCTTCCTACCAACCCAACTTGGTGGTTAAGAAATTTGGTCTAATCCAGCTAATACCCAAGATTCCAAGTGCATATGCCATTAGGGGTGTACATGGGTTGGGTAAACCAAATAAACCCAGTAAAACCCATCAAACCGACCCAAAAAAATGGTTGGGATAGGTTATTGGGTGAACACTATTTTTAAAAATGAAAACCTATTCAAAATAATTGGGTTATGGGTAAACCCACACCCAACCCATAAAACCCATGGGTTATTGTATGACTTTTTTTTGGCTTTTTTTGTAATTTGATGAGTTTGACTTTGATATCTTTAATCATGACTGCTTTAATTATAACCTTTTGAACATATTTTATTTTATAATGAATGATTTTGACTTATTTAAGATTCCTAACTTTAATTATTTTGATGATAATTCTTGTAAATTATAAGTATTTTATGCAATTCTAGGTATTACCGTAATGTAACTTTAGTTTTTTCAAATATGTTTGTGATGAATCTTATCGTGCATTTATGTATTTGATGTTTAAATAAATAGTGGTAATAGGTTAAAATACTTATAAAAAAATGTTACACATGATTTATAATTATATTAGGATGAAAATAGGAAATTTTCTGGGTAACCCACTAACCAACATAATCCAACCCAAAATTTTGTGGTTTTACCCAAATTGACCCAATGATGTTGCGGGTGGTTATTTCACCTCACCCAAACCAGTGTAACGTGTATGGGTTAGGTCATGGTTTGTGCTAAATTCAACCCAAACCGACCCATGTACAACCTTAGATGCCATGTTCTTTGCTACTGACGAACCAGGCGAGAATTGGATTAAAAGCTATAGGGTGTTCTTTGGGAAGAATCAAGTAGGTCTAAATTATCTCGACTACTCGCTTTCCTACCATTTCACCCAAGAGTTTGAGGAATGGTGGTCCCCATGTTACCAAGATTTGCCAGAGCCTTGCCTTATGGTGTAACGCTTGGACGACACCTTCTCCTTCCTAAGAGACTTAGAGAAGAAAGGAAAAGGTAAATATTAACGACCATTTTCTAGGTTGTTCAACCTCTATGGACTAGACTTATTTTGGTTTGCATGTTTACAAGAGTTTACCATAATCCAAAATCGTCGATTTCCCTCTCTCAGGAAACGAGCCCTGCATGAGGTGTGTCTACGCCTACTCAATACACCTTATTGGTAAAATTATCAACCTTAATTTTCTCTAGGATCTTAGTTTCCACAGGATTCCTAAACTCTTGTCTTGTTTCTTCAGGGTCAAAAGAAAGGAAAAACCTTTGTTGGTGAAGGACCCTCGAGTAAGAAAAACAAACACACCAAGGAGGCCAAACCTACAACCAACAAAGAAACTTTTGTTCGTATCATCTTTTCCGAACTCATTTTCTCTTAAAATTTAACATTTCATCCCACTAAATTTTGTCGACACATGTTAGTTTCCATAGAAAGAGTCAGAGTTTGACCTTAGTGATGAAAACTTGCATTCTCCTCCCATATCCCTCCAAAGTATCAAACAGATGCAACCATCAGAGCTGATGCTGCCAATTTTCAGGACCACGTGGAAGGTAAAGCTCCTGCTTAATCTTTTGGCCTTCGATGGAAGAAGAAAAAGAAGAAGAAAGTGACATAGGAAACAATGATAATCTTTGAAGATGGCTAGACTATTGAAGGAGAAGTTCAGACATTGAAGAGGAGGAAAAGAGGTAGCACTACTCCTCGAAAACCTGTCCAGAGCACAAGGAGTGCACACTCAAGTTTGCATCCTGATGTTAACAAGGTAACTTAACTACCCTCAAATGTGGGAGTGTTCCTTTTACTTTTCTTTGACTGACCATCTTTAAATTCTAATACTGGCTCTTATTTCCTTTTACTTGGAAAGCCCGTCGAAGTAGAAATTATCAACCTCCAATTATAGCCAAATAACTCTTTCTTGTATGCCTATTTGTCCAACATTAAATACACAACAACTTCGATAACTAACTCACCATCTGTCCATCCAAATATCGATGCTGATGATGATGGAACAATTGTCGACCAAATGGACAAGATGATTGGAGGGCACTTGGATCCTTTATAGAGCCTGCTGAGAATCAAGCAGAAGGGTCAATGCATTTAAGGAAACCTCCACCAATGCCTAAAGATAATCCCTCTTAAACTGAAGAAATGCCAGAGACTCTCATCGATAACATTCCAGGTACTGAATTACCTCACAAAATTCACGAACTTGTTGGTACTCCAACTCATGAAGGCATGCAAGAACACACACATTCATCTCCAACTTTTGGATCTCAATCAAAATCCCTAGAGAGCCTTAACAAAATTTTTGGGTCGACCCTTACTCCATCAGAGATAAAAGCCAACCAGAAGGAGAATGTTGGGTGTGAATATGGAAATAGAAAAAATTCTATAAGGGGGTGAATAAACTTTTAAAAATAAAATCAACTAATTCTTCATATTATAGTAATCAGAAGCGTTCCAGAGTTTGCGTGTAAATATTTTTAGAGTGAAAATGTTAAGTTATACTCAATTGATAATTATTAGTAGCAACTCAAATCAATTTATAAATATCATAATGTCTAGACGAAGAAACACAACATATGTGGTTGAATCAATTGAAAAAGTTTCGAGATGTGGTTACATAATCAATCAACAAGGAAACTTCTAAAAAGAGGACGTTTCTCAGATTTTAATCACCACTAAAGCCTTTAATAGGTTTTCAATTCCAAAAAAACCTAAGCTTATAAATTAAATAACTATTACCAAAATATAACCCTAAGCATGCATGTTCTATAAAATTCAAATTCAAGAGTAAGATATAGAGAGCTAACACCGAGATTTATAGTGGTTTGACTCCGTCGTCCTTGCGTGAGTCTACGTCCACTTTAATAGTTTTTCCTTTATTTTTGACAAATATCTTGAGAGTATATACAATCACTAATCCATGATAATAGTGAAGAAAAATAACAAATAAAATATCTGATTTGGATCTTGACTTTTATATGGCCAAATGACATCCTACACAATCTTCATTCGATTAACGCTTCCAATCTTCCAATATCACCAATTCTTCTCTAAGCCTTCATGTTTAGAAATCAATCTCTTGATCCTATTGATTCCTTGAGAAGTGAATTTTCTAAAGATGTAAAAATAACTCCTCCTTATCCGTAGCCTTCTAAGCAGTCACTAATAAGGCAATTCTGGAGAGAATACCTTCTTATTTTCACAGGAATTTGTCAACACCAATGACAACAACCCTAATCTTGCAAGAATCAGGAGATATTTGAAAGAATCTTCAAGAATGATTAGTTTCAAGACAATGTCTTCCCCAATCAATTAAAATTCACCCGTGATCAAAATATGAAAATTAGAATGAGGTTGAAGATGAAAGATTTCTAATGCAAGAGTTTCAAAAGAGGTGGTTGATTTTTCACAAAAATTCACAGACAGTTATGAAAATATTACATGAAATTTTTTTGACAAAGAATTATATATGTGCTTGAGATGAAGCATACAAAAGACTGAAAAAGATTGTTAGATTTTAATCAAGGTCAATGCATGTAATTAGTCAAATGATCACGTAAATGGAATAAAAGAGATTAAATATTTTTGACCCATTTATAGTTAATTCGAATCAAGTGCAATGTGTGATTTGAATCATAGGCCTCGTGATTTGAATCATGTGCAATAATTGATTCTAATCAATTTCTCCAGGAACTTTTAGAAAAAAGAAAAGGTTGCATATGATTTGAATCATGTGCATAGTATGATTCAAATAAATTTGGACATAAATGACATGAAATTTTTTTATTCGAATCATGTGTAAAACTTGATTCGAATCAAATGGTTTTTGAAAACTTTTGGTCACCTCTGTTTGATTTTATTCGAATCACATGTTGTATGTAAATGATTGATTTGACTCAATATATCACAAGTTTTTCATGATTTTACAGTTTTCCCTTGCACCTGATTTGAATTCAACACACGGGGGTTTTATTCCACATAATCATGCACTTGACTAAGAACATTTTGAGTAAGTTCAAACATAACCAAAGGTTTATGCATGCTAAAAAATTTACAAAACAATTTCTAACTTGATTCATGATGTGCAATTTATGAGGAAGACTCAATAAAAGATAATAAACGAAAGTGATAAGACAAACAACAAAATAACTATATTGGGGTTTCTCCCCCTATATATGATAAGAACATGCAACCAACTCCACCTATGGAAGTGCAACTAAAATCTCTCCCTTTTTTATGCTTGGAAAGCTTTCACTTGTAATTGAATCAGCATGAGCCAAAAGCAAAAATGCTTGTGCTTCTCTTGAAGCATTGCACACAAACCGCATCATAAAATGCATAAAACCAATCATAGAAACATTACAACTTCTCCCCTTATACAACATTAAAAAAAGATACAAATTGTCATAAGTCTATACTAAAAACAAACAACCTTCAAAAGAAATTCCAGAAGAACAAATGAGCTTAAAAAAGCTAATAAGAATATACAACAACTAAGATCGGATACAAATAAAAAGATAAACATGCTACATGCATAAAATGAAACATATACATGCAAAAACTATTTTCAACAACAACTAATAATAATGATCAAAAGAAAATATAAAGGAATACATTAGAAAAATAAATAATGCATAATCAATTATACAAATGTTCAAATGCACATAATAAAAACTACGCATTTAAAAGACTTAAAAATGCAAAGAAGATCAATCAAAGACATGTTGAAGCAATGAATAAGCATAATAGACAGATAGCAAGCACATAGATGAATACATAGAACAAATATAATGATAGAGCTTAGAGACATACCAATGTAATCAGCAAAGCAAGATTTTCTACAACATAGTGTTAATGAAAACAAAATATATAGCAAACGAAACTAAGCATAATACTTATTCTATTTAAAACACGAGGAATCTAAGATTATTAAATCCATATAGATATTATGAAAAGGTTTCAATGTCAATGATTTTGTAAAATTGTCAGCAAGCTGACTTTTAGTGTCAATGTATTCAAAAACAATATCTTCTTTTTCAACATGATCTCTAAGAAAATGGTGCATGATCTCAACATGTTTAGTTCGTGAATGAAGTATCGAATTCTTAGTGATTCTAATCGCACTAATACAATCGCACTTAATTGGAATTAAGCTAGGTTTTAAATTATAGTCTAGTAATTTTTGTTTTATCCATAAGACTTGTGCACAACAACTCTCAGAAGCTATGTATTCATCTTTGGTGGTAGAAAGAGCAACACTATGATGCTTTTTACTATGCCAAGAAACTAAACAACTTCCAAATAAGTAACAAGTACCACTAGTACTTTTCCTATTCGAATTGCACCCTGCAAAATAGGAATCAGAATAACCTTCTAAGCTACAAGCACTACCTTTAGGAAACCAAATACCGTGTTATGAAGTTCCATTAAGATACCTCAAAATATGTTTTACGATCTTAAAATGTGATTCCTTAAGTAATGCTTGATATCTAGCACACATGCACACACTAAACAAGATATCTGGCATACTCGCAGTCAAATAGAGTAAGGATCTGATTATACCTCTATACCTGGTAATGCCGAAATCCAATCCTCGTCCATCTTTGTCAATAAGCATATTAGATGCCATGGGTATAGAGATAATCCTTATGTATTTCATATCGAACTTCTTCAAGAGCTCTAAATAATATTTGGTTTGACTTATAAAGGTGCCTTCTTCGGCTTGCTTGATTTGTAATCCCAAGAAAAAAGTCAATTCTCCCATAAGAGATATCTCAAATTATCTCTGCATTAGACTAGAACATTCTCGACAAAGAGACTCATCAGAAGAACCAAATATGATATCACGTACATATATTTGAACTAAAAGAATATGTCTGGCTTTATTTCTGATAAATAATTATGCCGACTTTGCCACGATTGAATCGTTGTTTGATCAAAAATCCACTCAACCTCGCATAATAAGCTCTAGGAGAATTTTTGAGACCATAGAGGTCTCTCTTTAGTTTAAAAACATGGTTAGGATTTTCGTGATCTTTAAAACCTGGGGGTTGTGAGACATACACCTATTCATTTATATGATCGTTGTTAGTTCCATGTCTTTATGGTTGGCTAAACTTTGGATAAGCATGCTTCTGAACATGGTTATATGTTATTGTTGGGTAAGATGTTGCATCATCTTTATCAACTTCCATAACAATTTTACTATTATGTGTTTTCAGTCAGATGTCGAAGGCAGGTGTCGTGACATCTTGATCTGGTACCGCAGTACCACAAGAAATGTCTTTTAAATATTGACAAATTTAATTTTATTCCAGGATATTTCTTTTGGATATGTTTAAGTAATTTTCATAGATCAAGAAGATTTGTTTTGAAACATGTTTTATATCTCCAACTGTGCATTAGTTACGAAATTGGGCCTTGAGAAAATTTAGGAACCTTTGTATTGTGTGTTCCTAAATTTATCTGATGGAGATTTCGAAGCCCATAGATTGAAGAAGTGTATTTATAAGAAAATCCTAACCGAATATAATTTAAGGTTTTCAATAATTGTAAAATTAGGGGAAGCATAATTCTTAGGTTTTGAGAGTCTCTTGTGTATTGTGTGGTGTAAGTCACCCTTGTATCTTTTGATACTTTTGGTCGACATTATGTTCTCACTCAGAATCCTTTAGGATATGAGTTGAGTATTGTTCTTGGATAAAGCTTTTAAGAAAATTCAAGAATTGTTCTTGGTCAAGAGTCTTGGCTAAGTTTTATAATGGAATTATGATCTTCTCGTTGAGTTAGACTCAATATAGTCACCTAGATTTGGAATGTTAGACATCACTGAGGTGGTTTAGGAAGTGAAATGGTGATTTATCATATCTAGGAGGTGGCTAGGTAGAAGTAGCATTAGGTAGAGATTAAGCGAGAAGTTCTAAATTGGGGAGTTTAGCTTTAAACTAATACTGTTGATAGTGGACTTCCTTTCTGGCTTGATAGCCCCTAGATGTAGGTGAGTTTGAAATGAACTAGGTTAAAAACTCTATGTGTTATTTATCATTATGCTGTTTAAGTTTCAGTATTTTTTAAAACTTGATGAATCTGTTCAGGATATCAAATTAGATGTTGTTACATCTATCTTACCATATGTTGCCTTTAACAGAGATATTTCAACCGTTACGAAAAGCATATTTAACATCCATTTGATTAAGCATAAAATCCAGGCAGTAAGCAAATTCTAAAAGTAGTATAATAGCTTCTAGACGAGCTACCAGAGCATACATATCCTTGTAGTCTATTCCTTTCACTTGAGTATATCCTTTTTCCACTAAACTTTCTTTATTTCTAATAATTACACCATTTTCATTCATTTTGTTCCTAAATACACATCTAGTGCCAATAACAGTTTTATCACTTGGACGCAGAACAAGGTCCCAAACATTATTGCTGTTAATGACATGGTTTTAGGATAGGCAGAACTTTTCTAAAATATGGTTTGTAGCATGATATTTTAGAAGGTGTTCTAACTTGTTGTTCAGGAGGAAGATGTTTTGACAAATGTTGTTAAATCCTGTATCAGAATATCAGTATAGGATGTATTGTTTTTGTTAGTTCTATGTTTTCTTGGTTGGATAGTGTTTTGGCCATGCATGTTTCTAAATATGGTTCTATGTTGTTGTGGAATAAGATGTTACAATATCTTTATCAACTGTCATAACAGTTTTATTGTTATGTGTTTTCAGTCAGATATCGAAGGGAGATGTCATGGCATCTTAATCTGGTTTTGCAATAAAGCACACACTATCGTTTTAAATCTTGATATATTTGATTTCATTCTGGAATATCTATGTTGGATATGTTTCAGTTAATTTCGCAGGTCAAGAAGATTTTATCTGAAACAAGGTTTTATATCTCCAACTGTACATTAGTTACTAAATTGGATCCTTGAGACAATTTATGAAACTTTGTATTGGTGGTTCCATGATTTAAGGAGATTTTGCTGCACAACAGATACACCTCTTAATTAGTGGATCAAGAAACATATGGAATCAAAATATTAAAGCCCGTGGATTGAAGAAGTATACTTAAAGAAAAGACCTAAACCTAAAGTGTCAACTTTTATCTTTCAACAATTATAAAATTAGGGGAAGAAAATAGTCTTAGGTTTTGAGAGACTCTTATGTATTGTGTAGGTGCTTGTCACCCTTGTATCTTTTGATACATGTGGTAGATTTATTGTTATCCTCGATGCTATGAAGTAAGAGTGAGTATTGTTCTTGGAGGAAGCTTATAAGCAACTCTAAGTATTGTTCTTGGTTGAAGCCTTTAAGCAAGACTAAGTATTTGTAATTTGGAAGTGTGTCCTTCCTATTTTGGTATCAAGTTGTTGTGACTGTGACTTTTTTATAGACAACCCATGTGATTGGGATAAGTCCTGTATCACTGCAGTGATTGGAAGTGGGATAACAATTTCTAATATCTAGGGAGGATCTAGGTGGAAGTAGCACTGGGTAGGGATTAGGCGAGAAGTGTAAACTTGGGACTCATTTAGCTTTGAACTAATACTGCTAATAGTGTACTTCCTTCCTGGCTTGGTAGACCCCAGAGTAGGTGAGTTAGCACCAAATTGGGTTAACATATTGCTTTGTTTTGTTTTATCTTTCTGCAGTTTAAATTTTTGTTTTAAACATGTTCATGATGTCAGATCAGATGTTGCAACATCTGTCTTAACATTTTTCTGATGTTGGAGTCTTTATATTTTCGTGTGTTTCCTGTACCAAAGAAATTTCAATTAGTATCAGAGCAGGAACCCTGAACATTGGATTAGCTTCAGAGAGTAATTTTTTTAGTACTAATGCTCCTTGTGAAAGACTGGAATGATTGTGTTCTAGTTATCAATGGACAACAGACTTTGAAGAATTTGTAGGATATGAGATTCCTAGTTCTGAAGGGATTGAAGAGTAGAGCATGAGTTGTCTCTTTATATATTTTAAGGTGTTAATTTCATAATCAATGGAATTGACAAGTTTCTTTTTCAGACTCATTATCATGGGTGGCCAAAGATACTTCAGTATTTCTCAAGTCCACTCATAAAGGCATCTTAGTGTTTTGTTTGTCAATCGAAAGACTCTTCAAGAAGAAGAAACTCAGGTCTTTATTCAAGAGATTTGACATGGAAGTTCCAACTATTAAAGAAAAACAAGAGCATGTATTTTGTTTCCAACTCTGTAGAAGCTCATTTCAGTTTTCAAATGCTTGGTTTCTTACTTCTTTTATGTTCCTTAAAAGACAGTCCAATATGGAGTTAAAGAGATTCAATAGTATGTCGTGACCTCATGTCATAACATCTGTGCTGACTTCAGCATGTATGTGATGCTAAAAGAAAGGCTAAAATTCTATAGATAAGTGTCAAAGCATTCATATGGATATGGAGATTTTGGATCTTTGTGAAGCAGAATGCACTGCTTATCTCAAGAGAAACTGCATGGGTTTTCTATATCTAGTTTGACTGAAAGATGGACTTCTTATGAAGATTTATGAACTGAAGATTTATTTCACAATGAGCTGGAAGTTTGTTTTTATGATTTGTATCTAGAATGAAGGGAGCTTTTAACTATGAAGAAATATAAGGTGATTTATTTATGATCTTATGTATTAAGATAATGAACAAGTATCTACTATATATGTTTTTGCTAGGAGAAGTGACTCTATTTAATCCTCCAGCTTGGTGTCTTGATCGAGTTTTATAAGGATCATCTAGGTCAGTTGGAGGAGTTTCTTCAAGAGGGAAGATGGTTAGAAGCTTAAGGAGAATAAGTTTTATTCTAAGATAATTAGAAAAAATAAAACTCAGAGTGACAAAAGGTTGTTTTTATCAAATAGGTAAGTTGAGTCAAGGATGTCATAACATTATGCTGAGCATTCTGCTTACTCATGCTCAAAGAGTTTTACTTGCACTAGAGAATCTCTTCTGTGTTGAGTTGATTTTAATAGTTTTTGGTTATTATCTCAAAGGTCTAAGTTCAATATAGTTTAACCAAGAAGTGGTTAATACTCAGAGAAGGTGATTATTGCCTTTTGTCTCTTGCCTTTTTTAGGTCTCCAACTAAGATGATTGGTTTCTTGACACTAGTTATTCCAAATAACTAATAAAAATGTTCCTGGTGGTTTGTTTAAGTTTCATTCCGATCAAAGTTGATATGTGGATGATACTAAAAGAGAAGTTTTGAGGAAATTGGATAACTAAAGAATTCAAGATGGACCCTCTAAGTTTTTGGTAATTGATATTTCTTAACGACTGATTCAGTTGTGTCATCTAGGAAGAATGTTATGTCTTTTATGAGATGTTTGAAGTCCCTTTGATAATTTATGAACTATTTCTATTTGTGAAATTCATAAGTACTTAATTGTTTATTCTCTTACCTGGTGTTCATATGAAGAAAAAGTCAGGATGTTAAACTAGAAGGTGTAATATCAGTCAATTGCAAAAGATCAATAACCTATTCTATGGATCTGGTTGGTTCAATGCAAGATGAAGGTCCTGGTGGATAGAAAGGTATATATGATTTTCTTTAACAAAGTAAATCTACTATTTGTGAAGTCTTCAAAGGTCTTATTTATTCCCTAAAGCAATGACAAGTTATGTTTGTGAGTTATCTTATTAAGATAAGTACCTTTAATGATGAGTAACTTCAGGATCAAATCAGTGATATGTTAATTGAGAAAGATATTGATGTTCAAACAGATGTTGGAACATCATCACAACAACTTGTTACTCTAGTATGTGGTATATTCTAAACGGCTAGGAAGTACTGAATAAGGAAACTCTCAGGAAAGAAATTTAAGAGGGAGTTCATTATTTGGAAATTATCTTGGTCTATGATCATTCGATGTCTCAGAGATGGAATATTGAATGTTTGTGAGTCTTAGATTAAAAATCTTTTTGCCAAGTCTGAAGAAGATTGTATCATTGGCGGATATTTTGGTCTCTAATAAGAATTAATTGAGTCCTGGTTTGTCTTGAATATTTGGTGCATTGCTGAAGATAGATGTTTTCTATATTGGGTTGATTACTAAAAGAGTATAATGTCTAATTGGATGTCATGACATTGTAGTGTGGCATGCTCTACAATCATGGTACAAGGATTTTATTCAGCATACAAAATAAAGTCATTGGCTTTGTTATCTTTGTGCCAGTAATCTTGCTACAGGTTTATATTGGAACTCCTATACGTGATATAATTTAGAAGATTTACAAGTATTTTCATCATAACTTGTGGTGAAAGTTACATTAAGAATATGAGGGGTAATTCTGGAATAGCACTGCTGAAGAATTATTGGAGTAATTGTTTGGACAGTCTGCCAACTATATTCTTTTACCTAGTGGAGTGTGAAATCTCAAAAGAATCATGTTGAATGGCATGGTAAGTGTCATTTCAAATGTTGTAACATTTTTCAAGGAGTCAAAGCTTGGAAAAAGAGAAAGTTGAAGAATAATGTGTATCTCCCCTATGATGAGTGGTTCACTATTACTAAGGGTTATCTTCCTCCATAAAAGCTTTCATTAATTGGAAGTGTTATTACAAGCAAGGTTTCATTACAACCTAAGTAACCTTCCTTGTATTTAAAAGCCTTACATCCTCATCATCCTCATAAGCTTCATTTCTGTAATGATTGATGCAAAGGAAAAACTCTTCTTCTATAAATCAAGAAGGAATTGGGTTCTAGTTTTAAAAGTAGTACTCGACATTGTAATAAATGTTGTAACATCTATTGAAACATCCAGGACATGGAAAAACTTCTCAAGGTGAAGTCCCTCTAGAAGAACCATGTGATCTTACATGATTCAGACTTAGTGGCTGGTCAAGATTGTGTGCATGAGGTAGCTGTTATATATTATATCACTTATTTTTTTAAAATGTGTTTGTTGTTTCTGTTTTTGTTGAGTCAGTTTTTTTGGAGTCTTTTTTTTTGTGTGAGTCCTTTCTTCTTTTTACCCTTAGCTTGATTCTCTTTAGGTGAGTTTTCATTATTCCTTCTTCCGTCCTTTTGAGTCGATTTGATACGATTGGTCTTGCATCAAGCATAGGGTCAGGTTGTTGAGTCAGTTTCTCTTGAGTCCTTTCTTGTTTGTCTTGAATCAACTACTGCTTCTATTGTGTTTTAGTTTGTCATGTTCTTTTCACTATACTTTTTGTCAAGTTTTGACTAAAAAGCGGGAGAAAAGATGCTATTGAGTCTAGTCAAGTGTTGTTTTCTTTATGTAGAACTTTAGGGTTATCTGTTTGTGTATTGTTTCGGGTTTCTGCTACTTCAGTTGTAGTTTCTGCAGATGTCCTATGGGATATTGCTACATCCTGTCTATTATGTCTTTCTGTTTGTTGTGTCTTATGGTCTGAGTTATGAGCATTGTTGTGTCTTATGCTATGAGTTATGTGTGGCTACAGCTGTTGCATGTGTTGTGTTCTTGAGGGGGAGATTTATCTCTCTGTTTCAAGAATTGGTTCTGTGTTTGAGGGGGAGTAATATCCATCATCTTTCTCATTTACATAATTTACATGATCAACATGTAGCTGGTGTTATGTAATTGTTGTATCTCTGATACATTTTTATGTAGTTTGTGTTTGTGGTTTTATTCATCTCTCCAGAATTTGTTTTTTGGTTGTTTTAGCCAAAACTTGCCAAAGGGGGGAGATTGTTAGTTCTATGGTTTCATGGTTGGATAAATTTTGTCTAGGCGTGTTTCTAAACATGGTTCTATGTTGTTATTGAATAAGATGTTGCAGCATCTTTATCAACTGCCGTAACAATTTTACTATTATGTGTTTTGAGTCAGATGTCGATGGCATATGTCAGGACATCTTGATCTGGTTCTGCAATACAATAGGAACAACTGTTTTAAATCTTGACACATTTGATTTAATTATAGAAAATTTCTGTTGAATATGTTTCATTTAATTTCGCAAGTCAAATAGATTTTAACCGGAATAAGTATTTATATCTCCAGTTGTACATTATTTACTAAATTGGATCCTTGAGACAATTTAGGAAACTTTGTACCGGTGGTTCCAAGATTTAAGGAGATTTTTCTGCACAACAGATACAACTCTCAACTTGTGGATCAAGAAACCTATAGACTCAAAATATCAAAGCCCATGGATTGAAGAAGTGTAATTAAAGAGAAGACCTAAACCTAAAGTGCCAACTTTTATCTTTCAACAATTGTAAAATTAGGGGAAGAAAATAGTCTTAGGTTTTGAGAGTCTCTTGTGTATTATGTAGGTGTTTGTCACCCTTGTATCTTTCGATACCTGTGGTAGACTTATTGTTCTCCTCGAAGCTGTGAAGTAAGAGTGTGTATTGTTCTTGGAGGAAGCTTTTAAGAAACTCTGAGTATTGTTCTTGGTCAAAGCTTTTAATCAAGACTAAGTATTTGTAATTTAGAAGTGTGTCCTTCCTATTTTGGTATCAAGTTGTTGTGACTGTGACTTGTTTATAGACAACCTCTGTGATTGGGATAGGTCTTGTATCATTGCAATGATTGGAAGTGGGATGGAGATTTATCATATCTAGGGAGGATCTAGGTAGAAGTAGTACTAGGTAGGGATTAAAACAAAAGTTGTAAACTTGTGACTAGTTTAGCTTTGAACTAATACTACTAATAGTGGAGTTCCTTCCTGGCTTAGTAACTCCCAGAGTAGGTGAGTTAGCACCGAACTGGGTTAACATATCATTATGTTTTGTTTTATCTTTCTACAGTTTAAATTTATATTTTAAATATGTTCAGGATGTCAGATCAGATGTTGCAACATCTGTCTTGACATTATTCTAATGATGGAGTCTTTATTTTTCCGTGTGTTACATGTACCAGAGAAATTTCATTTTTCTTGGCAGATTTAAATTGATTCTGAGAGATTCCTTTTGGTTTTATCTCACTGATTTTTCACAGGTAAAGAATATTCAATATGGAACAATTGATTTATCTACAGTTGTACATAGGTTGCCAAAATTAGGCTTTGAGACAATTTAGGAAACCTTGTATTTTGTTCCAAGATTTAAGGAGATATTTCTGCATAGATTGGTGCAACTCTCAGCGTGTTTAAAAAGGAATATATGGGAGAAGATTCAAGGCCCAAAGATTAAAAGGTGTGACTTAGTGCACGAGGCTCCAATTTTATGGGTTCCGGGGGGTCCGATGTACGCTGCCTTACCCTTGTTTTCATAACAGAGATGTTGTTTCCAGTAGGGTTTGAACCCATGACCCCAGGGTCGCAATGGAGTAACCTTACAATTGAACCAAGGCTACCCTTTATTCAAGGCCCAAGGGTTTCTGAAGAGTGTTTAAATTAACAACCTATACCTAAATTCATTAAGAACTTTGTAAAAAATAAGGGGAATCCTAATTTTCTTAGTCTTAGGTTTTGAGGGTTCTTCTAGGAGTTTCTGTTTTTCTTTGTACACCCTCATGTATCTTTTGATGAATTTGAGTTGAATGGTTGTTACTTGACAGTTTGTCAAGTTATTGTCTCACTCTTAAATCTTTTAATCAAAAGAGTTAGAGCTTTTCTAATTGAAGTGTGATCTTCAGTTGTAGTTCTAGTCACAGGGATTGTGGTTGTAGTTTCTAATCACTTGGATTGTGGATGTAGTTTCTAGTCACTTTGATTATGGTTGTATATATCACTGTGGAGATTGAAAGTGAGATGTAAATTTCTCATATTTAGGAGGTGCCTAGGTAGAAGTTTCACTTGGTGGAGATTAAGTGATAAGTTATAAACTGGGAATGTTTAGGCTTAGAATTAATAATACTAATAGTGGATTTCCTTCCTTGATTGGTAGCCCCCAGAGTATGTGAGTTGCTCTAAACTGGGTTAACAATTTCTTGTGTTCTTTTACCTTCTACATTTAAATTATGCATTGTTTATGATTTGGTAAAAGTTATGTTTTTTTCCGTCAATAGATGTTATAACATTTGTCGTGACATTATGTGTTGTTAAGACATCAGTCTTGACATATGAAATTGTGTGTGCCAGAATTTCAATTTGAATCAAAGCAGGCACCCTGTTATGATTATTGGGTGAGCTCCATGGAAAATACATTCTGGTACTATGGACAATAAAGGTGAACGTTGCGACAAACCACCTATATTGGATGATGGAAATTATGCTTTTTGGAAGGTTAAGATGATAGCCTTTTTAAAATCCATGGACAGGAAATCTTGGAAGTTTATGATGAAAGGATGGAATCATCCCGTTGTAAAGGACAAAGATGAGAATGAGTTTTTGAAGTTAAATGAGGATTGGTCTAAATAGGAAAACGAGTTAGATTCCGCAAAATCCAAAGTCTTAAATGCTCCACTTTATGGAGTAGACAAGCACGATCTCAAGAAGATAGCTACATGCAGTACTGCTAAATATGCCTGGGAGCTTCTCGGGAAAACCTATAAAGGTGATGAATCCTCTATGAAAAATCAGCCAAATCAGTAATTTCCTAAATAGGAAGGTGTAATTCTATGGTAGAAAAAAATTCTTATGTTGAACTAACTGCGTCCTACAAAGATCTGTACAAAAAGGTTGAGGATGTCTGTCAAACATGAGTAATGCAAAGAATGATGATAGCCAAACTTCAGACTGAAAATGAAGAATACCTATCTGACATTGTTGAACTAAAAAGAGAGTAGAAGAAGGCAGAAGACATTCTGGTATATGGTTTTAATATCAACTCTTGAAAAACAAGAAAGAATCCCTTGAGATGAAGTTTGTCCCAGCTAAAATAAAGGAAGAATTCAAGATGTCTGATCAAATGTCACAACATCTAGCCAGACAATAGGAAGCTTAGATAAAAGTCAAGATTTGACCATTAGTATGTCATTTTTGTGGCAGATATGGTCACACAGAGCAATCTTGCAATAGACTTTGTGGATATCGCAAACATCCAACTAGATCTAACATAGTTGCCTCTGTATCCAGAACAGTCAAAAGTCTCATTGCTCATAATTAATTTAAAGTCTCATCTAGTGAAGACATATATTTTGACAGTTGATGCTCTAGGCATATGACAGATGTGGAGAACCTATTGGTAGACGTTAAACCTCATACAACTATCTATGTCATTTTTGGAGATGGTTCCAAGGGAGTAATTAAAGGTATTAAAAGACTAACTTGTGAAGGATCTCCTAAACTTGATAGATTTATATTTTTAAAAGGTCTGACTGCCAACCTAATCGACATTAGTCAGTTACGTGATCAAGGTCTCAGGTTTTACTTCACAAAATTTAAATGTGTTGTCACTAACAAGGAGAATATAATACTAATGAAAGGAGATAAATATAATGATAATTGCTACTTATGGACACCTCAAGGAGTCAGTTGCACTTTCAAATGTATGTTGACCAAGGAAGATGAGGTTACTCTGTGGCATAAAAAACTGGGCCATTTACATCTGAGAGGTATGAAGAAGATTGTGTCCAGGGAAGCAATCAAAGGCATCCTCAATCTCAAAATTGAAGAAGGTAAAGTCTGTGGAGATTGTCAAATTGGGAAGCAAACGAAGATGTCACACCCAAAGCTTCAACTTCTGACCACTTCAAAACCATTATAACTCCTTCATATGTATTTAATAGAACCCATGCAGGTTGAAAGTATTGGAGGAAAAAGGTATGCTTATGTTGTTGTAGATGATTTTTCTAGATTCACTTGGATAAATTTTGTTAAAGAAAAATCAGAAGTCTTTGATATCTTCAAGGAATTGTGTCAAAAACTTCAAAGATCAAAGGAAATAAATATTGTTAGGATCATAAATGATCATGGTTGGGAATTTGAGAATAGAAAGTTTTGCTAAATTTTGTGCCTCTGAAGGTATTAGTCATGAACTCTCATCACCTATCACTCCTCAACATAATGGAAACGTGGAAAGGAAAAATAGAACCTTGTAAGAATCAGCAAGAGTTATGCTTCATGCTAAAAATTGCCAAATCATTTCTGGGAAGAAGCTATGAATATTGCGTGCTATATTCAAATAGAGTCAATTTAAGGAGTTGTACCTCAAACACTCTATATGAGTTGTGGAAAGGGAGAAAGCCTACAGTCAAATACTTTCATGTGTTTGGCTATAAATGCTATATTTTTGGCTGATCGTGAGTGTTGTACCCCAATTTTTTCCCCTAAGATTCCCCTATCATATCATATCATATCAACTTGACCATAACAATATCATATTAGGGTTGGTTCTTCCTCTTTTTATATCTCCTATCTTTATGTTTTCTCTTGAGGAATCTCCATGTACCTTAGTTATGTATTTTGTATATGCGTTATTGACTAACTTCTAATGAAAATACAAAAAAACATTTGTCTTTGAATATTTTTGTTTTGTAGGTACCGAGTCAAAGCATCTGACAAATAATGTTTTCTGGTATTATTTTCCTAAAATCTCTATTTGCAAAGAAAAATAATTAAAAATTTTCATTTTTTTCATTGTACAATGGATTTCTCTTAGAGCGCAATCGATTGCACAAAGTGTATTTTGCACCATTTTTGAAAAAATACACTGACGCAATCGATTGAGCCCAGAGTGCAATCGATTGCACAGAGTGAAATTTTGAAAAAAATCAGCAATTTCAAGCTTGTCAATTTTGTCTCCAATTTTTCTTCATTTTTGAAATATATATCATTAATTCAAATTTTGGTGCCAATTTTTCATTTTTATAAATATATATCATTAATTCAAATTTTGGCTCCAAATTTTCATTTTTTTGAAAGATATGTCATTAATTCAAATTTTGGCTCCAAGAATTAATTATCAAATCACCACAAATCCCAAGCCTAAACTCTATAAATAGAGCCCTCATTTCATTCAAATCACAAGCTTTTGATAGTCAAATCCACCTTGCTAAAAAATCTCTCAATTCTCTCCATCTACCAAATTCACTCAAAGCTTCATTTTCAAAAAAAAGTTAGTAAGCTTTGCATTGAAGCTTACTAATCTTTGAGCTAAACCTTCATCCAAACACTCTTTCTTCATCAATTCTCTACATCCAAGCTTGGGCAATTGATTCTTGGGGTTAAATTAAAGCAAACTCTTGAAGTTGTTTTGATAATTCTCTAGATCTACCTTTGGTAAGTTAGATTTTCATCTTTCACAATGTGATCTCTTATTGATCTTTGGGCTTTACTCATTGAGCATTATTTAGTGATTCCATTGGTGCTATTTTCTCATGATTTGATGAAATTTTCGTGCTCAATTGAATCCATGATCATAAGGTGTTTGATGGAAAGTTTGTACAAGAATTTGGCCTTTTGAAATGTTGTTTTTCTGATTTTTACAGAGTGCAATCAATTGCTGTAACAGCGTAATCGATTGTAAAAGAGCGAAGTTCAATTTTTTTTAATAAAAAATGTACTGATGCAATTGACTGCATCAGCAGTGCAATCGATTGCAATAGAACAAAAATGTTTTTTCTGCGTTGTTTTGGGGCTGTTTTGATCCATCTATCTTTTTCTACTCACTCCTTTTGATTATTGATTTAGATTACAATTTTAAATGTCCAATTTCTCTTTAA
This sequence comes from Vicia faba, assembly GCA_948472305.1. Classification (NCBI taxonomy): domain Eukaryota; kingdom Viridiplantae; phylum Streptophyta; class Magnoliopsida; order Fabales; family Fabaceae; genus Vicia; species Vicia faba. Next base: position 1,070,810,490 of record OX451740.1, on the reverse strand, counting down.
ATTTAATGGACTTTGGGTGTAGATGAATGTGATCGGTGGATCTGGAACTGACTGTTTAAAGCTGGTTCGCGAAATGTCGCGGAAGCAAGAGTCGCCACCGTCTTTTATTTTCTCCAAATGGAAAGGACAAAAGCACAGAAAAATTCCTTAAAGAGATTGCTCTCGGTTCGGGAGGAAGATTTATAGAAAGGGAAGGTGTTAGCACCCTTTCTATCCATGGTTATCCATGGGCTCTTAGATACTTGCTCATTTGTGTTTTCAAAAATGGTTTGTTTGCTTTTCAACTGTGGGTTTTAAAAAGTTTCTTTGAAAATTCCAGTTCGACTCTTGTATCGGTCCTCAAGAGTGTTTGAAAAAATGCTTTCGAAAGCTTTTTGAAAATGTGTTGGTGTGAAAAGTATTTTTGATTTTTGTTTTGAAATTAGAGCAAGTATCTAGAGTCGTCTACCTACCCTAAGGAATTCGTCTGTGTAAATGTCCTTTATAGTAGTGCCATCCCACCATTGAGAGGTAGGTAGCACCACCGTTGGAGGTGTTCGGGTCAATTCGAAGGTTCGGGACGTGGTGATCACCAGAGCAATGGGAAGACACCTTAGAAGCTACCCTCATGCCAGGTTCCCGGATCATGAGGACTTACTAAGACATCCTCTACTTGACGATCACCTTTCGAGGCAAGGCAACAGTGAGGCGTACCCTAGGGGTGGTGTGTGATTCGTGTGTCATTTCAGATATTTTATCTTGTCATGTTATTGGTGATCTATACGCTTGTTTTTATTTTAGTCATTCATTCTTGCATGCATTTATTTACAGTTAAAAAGTGCGAAAAAAGGTAAAGTTCTAAACTATTACAAAAGGCGCGGGTCCACATCGCCAAAATTTCCAGGACCCGATTTGACAGAAAATAAAGAAAGTAAAGGTAAAGTGCGAGAAATTAAAATGTCCGAGTTTACAAGGCTTTGGGAGAATTACATTAATATTATAAGAAATAAAATAAAATGCACGAATTGGAATTAAAATTGGAAGCGAGGGCGTTGGACCCTTTTTAATGAAATTAAATTAAATGATTAAACTAATGAAATTAAAGAGAAAAAAGAAATTTTTTTTTTGTTGAGTTTTTGGTATTTATGTTTTTTATGTATTTTTATGAGAAAGATTAAATGAAATTAAAATATTAACCCTAATTCTAATTTTTTTTTATTTATTAAGAAAAACATGTTAAAATTAAGCCTAAAATTACTCTAATTATTTACATGCAATTTTGATTTATAAAAATAAATAATTAATTATTAGTGAAATTTATTTACAAAAAATATTAATTAAATAAATATATTTTGATTTTTATGACTTTTCTGTTTTTTACTATTTTCTTATATTTTATGAAAATAAGTTAAATTAAAGGAATTAATTAAAAAAAGAAATAATTGAAATAAATAAAATAAGGAAAAGAAAGAAAATACAATACCTTGGGGGGTTTCTGTCCCCTTTTTGGAGGTGAATTGGAGTGGTTTGGCCATTTGTGTTCTGTCCTCATCATGCATAAGTTGTTCTACTTTGGCCATTTGGCTTTTGGCTTTTGGCCATTTGCGTTTTGGCCTCAACGTTCCTTAATCTTCTCAGGATGTCTGTCTCGCCATGTATTGGGGTCATGTGTAAAATGTTCTGTTTTGGCCATTTGGCTTTTGGCTTTTTGGCCATTTGGCTTTTGGCCTCAACATTCCTTAATGAACCTGGGATCCTGTCTAAATCTGCAGTGTTGAATCTCACGAACACATTAAATAAAATCATAAAATGCAAATAAAGCTAATATATGAAGAAATTTAATGTTTAGGCACAATATGACATGTATGAATGATTATACCCTTTTGATCATGGAGATCAAACCAATCTTACCCTTACTGGAAAATCAGTGGCCTGAATGCTTTTATGCCTTACTGGAAAATTAGGATCATGGAGATCAAGCCAGCCTTACCCTTACTGAAGAAGTAGTGAGGTGTTGGTTTGTAACTGTGATGGCTTGTTTGTAGTGAGTGAGAGATTTGTAATAAGGATTTCAAGGTTTTTAGGGTTCTTGAGAGAATTTGATATTCTAACAGTGTTGTGGCAAGGTTTTTTCTCTCTTTTTTTCTCTTCTTCTTTTCTCCTCTTTTTTTTTCTCTCCGGTTTGTGTGAATGAAGGTGATTATATAATGGAAATTAGGGTAAAGTAAATGGGCTTTGAATATGCAATTGGGCCTCCAATATTCACTTGAATTCGTCACTTTCCAGGCTAAATCGCAGGGACTTAAGTGCATTTTTTGAAGTTGAAATGTGAAAACAAAATGTAGCCGATATCGAGAACTAACTCCTCTCCGAAAATCGACTCAATCGGATAAACGGTGAATTAGTTATGAATTTTTGAAGTTTCAGCTCAGACAAACTTATTTTGGGCTCCAGTGTCGACTCTGATACGTTCTTCAATAAAAAACTGGTATTGATCGGTGCATAATTTGGTCTCGACTTTTGAAGCAAAGTTGTAGATCTATGAGTCAGTGACCTTGTGTAAAAATATGAGTCCAATCCGATAAAAATTGACCGAGTTATGAATTTTCGAATTTTCGGCCCAGATGAAATAATATTCAGCATTCAGGATTTTCAGCGTGTCACGCACTCTGAGCAAAAAACGAAGGCCTTTTGAATACTGTTTGAACTCAATACCTTCTGTGAAAATGTAGCCAACTCAATTTGTGAAATTTTGGCACCGGAACCAGCTCGATACGATGAAAATCGACCAAGTTATGATTTTTTGAACATGACGCAAATAAACTTCTGTCACAAATTTTCTGCACGAAAATACCTGATAAATCCACATTTTTGAAGACCTTCTGATCGAAATTGGCTTCCAGCCGTGAGAGATGAAAACGTAGATAGTGTCAAGACGGAATTTTGGCCACCGGAACGGGTTCAAAACGAGTCACGATCTTCAAGTTATGAATTTTTTAGCGCGTAAAAACTGCACTTTCAGCACACTTTTTCACCATATTTCTTCGAGAAAACTCACACATTCAGATACCTTCTTTAAAGAATTGACTCTTGAGCCGAACCTAAATTTGAGAATACGTTATCAGAGATATCTTGGCGAAAGAACACTTGAATATGATGCGCCGGGTTGGACTTGTGAATTTTTCTTGAAATGTTTTGAGAAATATGGGAGGACAAATTTTGGGGTACAACAATGAAGTTGGATAAATGTTCGTCAATTCAAATCTACCAAAGAGCGAATTATTTATTTAATTCATTTTTGGTGCTTTAGATTAATGATATGTTTAGTGCTTTAATCCATCTAGATGAGTGGTTGAATTTAAAGATGAAAGAAATTTAAGGTAGTGACCTAAGTTAGCTTATCATTCCCCTCCCTTTTCATCTTATCCCTTTCTTTTTTAATTGTGCTACATGTTAATGGATGATGATCTCTATATCATTTATCCAAACATGAAGTACATAAATTGCTATTGACCGACCTCAAAATAGGTGCGACTTCTACATAAGTCCACTTACGATTGCTTAACATAGCGCTAAATTTTGTCCCAATTTAAGAAAATGATCATTTATAGCCCAAACCTATGTTTGCAAGCCCAAGTATGTTAATTTGATCCCTTAGATTCAATAACCTTGAGATTCATTGTTAGGAGGCTTTGGTTCTACCAATCCTCCAATGGATCTTCATCAATTTTGGTCAACGCGGATCACTTAAACATTGTTGATTATTAAATGTTGCCTCGAGGATCCTTAAATGGATGATATACTTGACAAAAAGAAAATGCAACTTGTTGTTGAGAGGTTTTGGTTGTACTAATCCTCTAATGAGTTCCAAATGCAAGTTTCAAGTTGGTCATCCAACTAACCATTAACTTCTAACAATTGACTTTATTTTATGCTTTTATTTTTATGCTTTTACTTTATGTACCATTTAATTTGGCATTTACATTTTATGCTATTTTCATCTTTGCTCACTTGAGCATCTACTTTTATGCCATTTTTATTTTTCTCACTTGAGCTTTACTTTTCTTTTTGAAGATACTTAATAATCAACATGAATCATAAAAACATTAATGATACTTGGACTATTTGGTTGTTATCCTTGGCATTATGGAGTATTGGACTTCTTGGACTTAGGATTAGAGACCTTGGCATATGTTGGAGACCTTATGACCTTAATTGATATTTTGTCTGAAGTTCTTGAGGTTTATCTCAAGAAATTGGGTTGTTTGTTTGTTTTATGTGCAGGTTATTGTGATTATATAATTTGTTTGTAATATAGAATTCATCTGTATACAGTCGTTACTCTGCCCAATTTTTGCGAACACTTAATATACTTGAAGTTTGGTTCTCTCAAGAGGTCTAGCATATTTGCTTTCTTGGTTTCAATCCAAAGAATGAGAATTCTATCTTGACTCATAATGTCAAGTATTGGCTTCTTGTTGATTAGATGGTTCTTCTCCTTAGCTTTTACCTTATGCTTTAGGATAATCCCTTCATCTCCTCCCATCTTCTTTAATTTCAAAAATCTTTTCCCTCCTTTTGAACTCTTCTTGTTTCTAAACTTGAACCACTTTCATAATAAACTTGGACTTAGGTCCATGCATTTTCAAAACATTTTCATAAATAAACTTTAATCAACTTAATAATACCTTGACATTTTTGTGAGAAGACTAAAAGTCAACCAATCTCAAAATATTGGACTCTTGTCAATCCTTGAAGTGATGCAAAAAAACTATACTTCTACGAAACATAATGAAGAGAGATATTTTCCACTTGGGTATTGTGAAAGGCATTGTTGATTTTAAAATCCAAGCCATATCCTCCCCTTTGAGATGATGAAAATTCTCCTTTCTCATGATTATGGGTAGTAGGTATGTTTTCCACACAGACAATGACGATGATGTCTTATCTCATAAAATTGACCAACGCACTTGTGTTTTAAATTTTTTAAAGGTGAACTATGTGTACCCTGATCCCCTATTACACGGAAGGTGGTACGTAGGCACTAAAGGTTCACAATCACGGAAGATGCAAAAATCATTAAAAAATAATTTTCTCACCTCGACCATCTATTTTTATACAAAATTTTATAGCCAAAATATACAGATTTTACAAAGAGGTTCCTGCGAAGAACCGTAGATGTTTAGGGTGCTAATACCTTCCCTTTGCATAACCAATCACCTTAACTTGAATCTTTTCCCCTCTTTTTGGGTTATTCGCTCTTTTCCCATTCCTTTGGAAACAATAAAGCGCGATGGCAATTTTTATTTTTGATCTATATAAGTCTAGTCAATCCAATGGCTTAGTCTTAAACATTTCTACCGCTACACAACAAAATGGCGACTTCACTGGGGAATATTGACCTCTTGCTGGTTTATCCCTAAGTTGGTTAAGCCTATCTTCGTTTATATCTGTATATGTGCTATTGTTGTTTATGTATTATATGTTGTATATATGTTTGCTTGGATTTTTCTGGTTTTCAGGGTGCTTGGTGATTTCACATAAGTCCTATACTCGTACTTGGGAAAACTTTAAGATAGGACGGGAGGTATAGTCATGTTAACTTTGAGGGAGTAATCCTAAAAAAGGAGACATGAGATCCCCCAATAAGTGGAGACCCCTTTGACTGTAGTGTCATTTACCGAGTAATCGGGAAGACGTGCTTCTTTTGACCTGGGAGCCTGCTGAAGCTGAGGACCATAGAATACATAACCTATCTTGGCCTTTTAGGTGTAGTGCGGAAGCTATGACAGAGTAATCCAGAAGTAGTTGTCACACGATACTATGCTTAGACGAGTTTTTCTTGAGAATATTACTAATTATCGAGTTAATCGGGAAGTTGGTAATATCCGAAGGAAGGATGTAGACTCTGGGAACCTCTAGAACCTTACTCGGCAGGTGATAACTCTTAGACCAATAGCTTATGGGTAATACCTTTGACCTCATGCTCGTGATGTTGAACCTACGAACCCTATGCTTGTGATCTTGTGTGTGATTGTTGAATCATGCATCCATGCACTCATAAGCATATTTTGAAGAAATTTTATTTCAAGGGACTTAAAAGTTGACCATTTGTGAATATCTCAGGTACTTTTTGACTATGGATTCATGAAAAAATAATACCGAAAAGTACATTTTCGAAGATTATAAGATATATGAGTTGATGAGTCTGATTCCCGAGATTGAGTGTTCTGCAGATTTTCGGAGGAAGTATGGGCCCATCATTTCTCTTATGAAGCTTAGGATGAAGGAGAGTATTCTCTAGACCTTGGTCCAGTTCTATGACCCGATGTATCATTTCTTTACTTTCCCTAACTATCAGTTGATGCCTACACTAGAGGAGTATTCTTATCTGCTGGGTTTGCCTATTAGCGATCGTGTTCCTTTTACTGGTTTGGAGAGTGAGCCAAAACCACATGAGATTGCTGCTTTGATCCATTTGGGAACGTCTGAGGTTGAAGCCCACATGACTACTAAAGGAGGGATGAGAGGATTACCAACTCATATCTTGTTGGAGAAAGCTCGTTACTTTGCCACGGTGAAGACTACAGTCGCTTTTGAGGCCATCTTTGCTCTACTTGATTACGGGTTGTTCTTATTCCCTAATGTGGACAAATTTGTTGACATTAATGCCATCAGGATCTTCATAATTTGAAACCAAGTTCCGACATTGTTGGGTGATACTTATTACTCTATCCATCTTCAGGATTCTTATCATGGGGGAATGACTATCTGTTGTACGCCTCTGTTGTACCAGTGGTTTACTTCTCATTTGCCTCAGCCTGATGCTTTCTGGGATGTCAGGAAGGAACCCCGTTGGGATCCTAAGATCATGGCACTTACTCACTCAGATATTGTTTGGTATCATCAAGCTTACCATAATGTGGAGATTATCGAAAGTTGTGGTAGTTTCTCCAATGTACCTCTTCTTGGTACAAAGGGAGGAATTAACTACAACCCTTTTCTTGCAAGAAGATAACTTGGTTATCTAATGAGAGATAAACCAAATAGTATTCATTTAAGTAGTTTCTTCCTGAAAGAGGGAGAAGACCATAAGGAAGCTAGGGAGCAGATTTCAAAGGCCTGGCATCACATTCACATGACGATTAGGAAAGACTTTGGACTAAGAGGGGTTGTTTCTTTAGATCCTTATATTCAGTGGGTACAAGCGAGATTTGTTCAGTTGAAGATATCGTATTCTCGGGAAACACCTATGCCTGATTTGTTTATGAAGACCACTTCTCTCTTATTGGATGATGTGGAAGAGCTACAACTTGCTTTAGTCAAGATCCAACAGGAAAAGGAAGCTTGGAAGAATAAGTGTCAAACTCTAGAGATTTCCTATAAAGAAGACTTGAAGGAGAAAGATGACTTGATTGAGATTATCGAGAGTCGGGCTATAGAAACGATGAAGAGGCAAGGGGGTTTATTTTCCCCTATGCCTCAGTCAAATGCTAGTTTCTCACTTCCTTATTCAGGTGATTGGAAGGAGGTTGCCACCAGATATGTGGAAGAAAATCAGAGGTTGAAGGCTCAGATTGCCAAACTCACCGGGAAGCGCTAGCATATAGAGTGATCTCCATCAGCTTTGCTTCTTAGGATTTTAGACTTTACTTTATTCCTGTACTTGGGATTATTGAAACTTGTAATCTATTTTGAAGTTATAATAAAAATTTTCAGTATTTTAAATCTTTTATTACTTTGATATTTGCAAATATTGTCTATAAATCTTTAAGTCCCTTGAAATAATAATAATAAAATAAAACATGTGCATTGCACATCATGCATCATATTGTACATATTTCTTTCATTTATTATGCATATCCAAGTGTCTTACTAAGCTTCTTTACTTTGTTCAGCAAGTTGTCTGACCATTATAATACTTGGGCTAATTTCAGAAGGAAGACGGACAACTTAGAGCAAGAGAAACGTGAGCTGCACGAGGAAGTTTCTGCTTTGAAGGTCGGTATGGCCAATCTCACTGCTCTGATGGAATCATTGGTGGCTTCTCAGAATCAGCCACCGATTGCTCAGCCTCAACAACAATGGTTACTACTGAAGCTCCGCCTGTTCCTATGTATTCTATTCTAACTATTGTTCAGAATTGCATGCCTCAAGGTCATCCATGGGGAATGCCATAGAACTGTATGTCTGATGGTTTCAATCTTGGTCCTCAAGTTACTCCATTTGTTCAATCTACTGTTACTCCTGCACCTCCTGTGGTGCATGTTACTCATGCTGCACCTCCTTCCGTGAATATGGTCCTATTTGCTAATGATGATATGTATCGTCCTTTTCCTCCACCAAGTGAAGGCTTGGGTCTCTATGATCAAATGGATGATTTCCAAATTCAGTTTGACAAGATGCAGAGGGAGATGAAGGCCCTCAGAGGAAAGGAATTATTCGGTCAGAATGTGAATGATTTGTGCCTGGTTCCGAATGTCAAGATACCTGCAAAGTTTAAGGTTCAGGAATTCGAGAAGTACAAGGGAAATACTTATCATCATGCTCATCTTGTGATGTATGTAAGAAGAATGTCTACCCACACTGATGATCAACGTCTGTTGATTCACATTTTTCAAGATAGCTTAACTGGTGTTACGTTGAAGTGGTACATGAGTTTGGACAGTGTCAATATCCATACTTTTAATGACTTGGGAGAAGCATTCATCATACAATACAAATATAATATGGACATGGCGCCTGACCATGATCAACTCAGGGCCATGGTCTAGAAGGACAGGGAATCATTCAAAGAATATGCACAGAGATGACGTGAGGTAGTCGCCCAAGTGATTCCTCCAATGGAAGAAAAAGAGATGACAAAGATTTTCCTGAAGACTCTGGGTGCTTTCTACTATGAGAGGATGGTAGCAAGTGCGCCAAATGACTTTACTGAAATGGTGGGCATGGGTATCTGTTTAAAAGAGGTTGTAAGAGAGGGTCGTCTAACAAAAAGCAAAAGTTCCGGAGGTATGAAGAGACCATCCTATGGGTTTGCCAAAAAGAAGGAAGAAGATACAAACGCTTTTATGCAAGAGAGAAGGGTTAATCCCCCTAGAAGAAATTATCAGCATCATCAACATGTCGCCTCAGTGACTCCAATTATCAGTGTGGCACAAACCACTGTTGCTTATCAGAGACCATCCTATCAGGGGAATCAAGGGTATTAATTCAAAAGAAGTTGGTTCAGACAAGACCACCTCCCGCTATACCATCACCATTGCCTTCGTATTATAAGGCAGACCAAACATGTGCTTTTCATCAGGGAGCACCAGGGAACAATGTTGAGAACTGCTATCCTTTAAAAATCGAAATACAAAAATTGGTGAGGACTGGTATCTTATCCTTTAAAGATGTCGGGCCGAACGTGAAAGATAATCATCTACCATGGGGGAGCAGATGCTGTGAACATGGTGGATGGTTGTCAAGGAGACTTCAGAATTTTCGATATTAATTTGGTTAGAGGAGATTTGGTAAAAATTCATGTTGGCCTCTGTGAGTTTAGCTACTATACGCATGACCATGCTGGTTGTGGTATTTGCAGCACAGATATACAGGGTTGTGACAAGATAAAGGCTGATTTGTAAGAGATGATGGATGAGGGCCTCATCCATATAATCAGGCCTAGGGCAGAGTATGAGGAGGAAGTAAACATGGTTTCTGGATTTGTTGCAGTTGCATGCCACCTTCTTCCATATGGAAGGTAAAGAAAGGCACCATTATGGATCTTGCTGGACGTGCTGCAGAGATTCGCATGGTTGTTCCATTGTGAGAAAAGGTATTCAATTACTGTTGGAAAACGGTACTATGATACGGTGGCAGAACCAACAGTTATACTGGTTTGCATTTGTATTTGCAAATGTTGCGGCAAGCAAGAGTCGCCACTGACTTTTATTTCATCCAACTGAGGAAAATGGAAAAGAACATAAAAAATATTTTTCGAGATGTTTCTGAGTACGGAGGGTAGATTATAGAAAGGGAAGGTGTTAGAACCCTTTCTATCCATGGTTTTCCATGGACTCTTAAGTACTTGCTCATTTTTGAAATTGCTTTCGTGTGTTTGAAAAGTTTTGAAAATGCCTTAGTGCAGCGTCTCATTTTATGGTAACCCTTGTATCATTCCTCAAGAGTGTGATAAAATGTTTTTGAAAACTTTAGTTTGGAAAGTTTGTTTGAAAGTGTATGTGTAAAAATTTGTTGTTTTGAGCAAGTACCTAAAAGTTTCTACCTACTCGAAAAAAGTCTGTTCGTTTTCTTATTTCCTTTAGACAGCTCTGTCCTACTATTAAGGAGTAGATAGCTCCATCGTTGGAGTTTAAGGGACAATCGAAAGGGATGAAAAGGACAATTACAATCACTAAAGAAATTATTAGGAAACCTTAGTAATTACCCTAAAGTCCTAAAGATCTTTCCGAGGCAACATTCGAACGAGTCATTTTTGATCTTTTAGGACTAGAGGAAAACCACTAAGACTCCATAAACTTCATGACCGTTTACCGAAGGCAACCGAAGTGGGGAAAACCCTAGGAGTGAGCATGTGCAAGTGTTTATTTTTTAGTCAATTTAGTCTTTGCACATTTAGGGTTTTCTATTATTTTAAATTATGATCTATTTCATACAATCCTATTATCAATCATCTAACAGTTTATAATAACGGAATTAAAAATGCAAAAAATTTAAACCTAAGGCTTTGGACAGATACATAAAGAATTGACTAAAAGTAAATTTACGGAAATAATAAACCCTGATTAATCTATTACAAACCGGAGCAATTACATCAATTGGAAAAATAATGAAATAAATGCACGCGACAAAATTAAAATTAAATTCAAAGATATTTAATTTAATAAATAAAAAATATTTTTTTTTATTTTTTGAGAAAAAATAATTAATTTTTGCAAATTAACCTAACTTCTAATTAATTTTAATTATGAAAAAAAAAGAGTTCAAATTATCCTACTTAATCTAATTAATTAATGCAATTAAATATTTTTATAAAAAACCTAATTCTAATTTTTTTTGTGTTTTTAGGAATTTTGATTTAATTGAAAAATGATTTTTAAAACAATTAAAACAAACAAAAGAAATTAAAAAAAAAAGAATTAGATTGGGCCTGGTGTGAAAGTAGTTTCGGGAGGTGCATGCTGAATCTTCAGGCCCAACTTGTTGGTGGCCCAAGGTTGCGCCTGATCCAGTTCCATTAGCCTTTGGAGGGTTCACCATGTGCTACGCCTGTGGTATGTTAGATATGGGCCATGTGATGATCCAAGGCGTGAGATCTTGAGGTGCATGGTAGGCGCTTGGTTGTGAGGCGCATGGAATCTACAATAAACAATTTGGAAAACAAGAAAATGTTGAGACCTGGGATCGAACCCAGGTCCTCCCTCTCAAATACCTTGTCCTTTTCCATCTGCGCTGGAGCGCTTGTTTGCACAAATAAAAACATAATAGTATTATATATGAAAACAAGATAAATATTTGGAAATAAAAAAAACACGCGCCAGATTCAAACTGGCCAGTGATAGGATGACACCTAGTCGTCTTCTTCACAGGACTGTCGTTTTAGGCACAAGGCTTTTACCTACGGACAACTTCTGTAGGTATAATCCCTGCGTTTTCAAAAATTCAATACAAGCAATATAAATCTCAGATTAGGCCATGGATCGATCGCTCGTGATTTCTTGAACACGAATTGACCCTTGATTGGGCCTAATTTAACCTGCAACAAGAAACCCTAAAACGAAACTCTGAACCCTAATAATGGCAGTTACTCGTACATGTACCAAAACAAACAATTAATTATGCCAATATGTTCTAAATGACTAGATAAACATGAATGTGTAGTTAGAATTCATTTATCATGCGCATATGTTCAAAATCAAATTCAAAAATTAAGGACAAACCATGGTTCTGTATGGGGCATTTCTGGGTGCTTTAACGCGTGGGAATGATCCAATTGGCTTCAGAGTACCTCCAGAAATCGATTGCAAGTTTCATGATGCTTTGAATCTCCTTCTGGACAAAAATCCGACCTCCACATTTTTGACAAAAAATTGAGTTTTGTTATTGCTCTAGGGAGGCAGGCTGCGCGTGAATTCTCTTTCTCTAGGGTTCACCAAGCTTTTGTATAAGTAGTGAATCCAATTAGGTCAAAAAAACATGGAAAGAAACAAGAGATTGATGGTATTGAATTTTTGATTCAAATATTTTCAAAATTGGATATTTCTTCTTGTTTTAGAGCTTGCACGATTTTGATTGAGGTTATACAACTTGCATGATCTATAATTCAATGCAAAATAAATCTCATTTCATAAGTTTGATTAATTTTGATTTAATTTGATTTAATTTGAATTTAAATGAATAAAAATCAAAATAAATTAAATAAAAATAAATAAAAAAGCATGGAGGGTCCCATAGGTCGTGGGCCATGCTAGGACTGAGATTCAATCTTGAAAAAATGGGCCCATGTGGAAAAAATGCAATTTTGAGCATTGTTGACTTTGGGCAAATTTCCAAAAATGGCCAAATTTGACAATCATATCTCCTTCAATTTTGACCCTAAGAGGGTCTTCTTTGACTTCTTAGAAAGCTTAGGATGTCCTCTAAACAACCCTTTTGGTTTCATCTCAATTGGATCTTCCATGTTCATATAAGAAGCTTTGACCTAAAGGGTGTTTTTGTTGACTTTTTGAAATGACCTATAATGTCTGAATTTATATCTTTTCATGAGTGCATTTGTTGAACTCGAGGGATGAAGTTAAGTTGTAGGGAATTGTATTCTTTTCAAAATGAGCCTCGAATGAGAAATTTCTGATAAAGTATGATAAAGTTATGCCTGGTCAAAGTTTGGTTGACCTTTCCTATAGAAACCCTAATTTAGCAACTTTTGGGTTTTGATGAATTAGGAGCATTCCTTGAGGAATCATGATCAACCCTTGATCAAATGATGGATGTTACTTCAAAATGATGATGTTGACCAAAAATATTGAAGTTTGACTATATGTGGGTCACAGTTGACTTTTGACCTTGTACAATTGATTTTCAGGCATCTGAGCAGTGGACTGAGCAAACTTGTAGTGTAAGGCATGAAACTTGGCATGGATGATATTGATAACATATTAGGGCAATGTAAATAATTCATGACCCTTGGAACTCAAACATCTTGATAAGGAGTGAAACCCTAGTTTGGGGCTCATTGCCTTAGGAGAAGGATTTTCCTGGTCAATCCTTAGTCAACTTGAGCAATTGAGGACTTCTAAGAGTATGCTTTGTAAAAAATGGGAGGGAAAATTTTAGGGTACAACAGGTACCGTCAAGGTTTAGGGTTATAGGGATAATTATGTTTATATGATTGAAGATTTTTTGGATGGGACTGCGTCAGTTGATGAGTATGCCTTTGTAGATGAGTTCTTCTCCTCAGATGAAGATATGTTTTCCAGAGATGACTCTGTAATAACTGAATATGTTGAAGAGGGAGTAAATGTTATTGTTCCTAGTTTTGGTACACCCACCCCTTTTGAAGTTGAATATCATAGCAAGCCAGCTATTGCTCTATTGGTGATTAGCTTGCCTGGTCCTGTTCCTTACAAGTCAGACAAAGATGTACCCTACAAGTATAATGCTACAATTTTAGAGGATGGTGTGGAAGTTACGATCCAGCCTATGTCTAATGTTGGAAATATTGTTGAGACTAGTAGAGTTACCCGTAGTGGTTGTGTATTTGCACCAATTGTTCATGGAAATGGTAATGCTGGAAAGAAAGTGGTAGAAAATGTTGAACCCAAGAAGGGAGTAGAGGAATCTAGTGGGGATACGCTAGAAAAAGAGGTGGATGTTATTTTAAAGATTATAAAGATGAGTGACTACAGGATCGTAGATCAATTGTTGCAGACTCCGTCAAAAATATCTATTCTGGCTTTGCTTATGAACTCCTCTGCTCACTGAGAATCTTTGATGAGGGTATTAGACCAAGCTTTCGTAGAAAGTGATATGCCAGTAGACCAATTCAGTAGTGTGGTAGGGAATATTACATCGTGTAATAACCTGAGTTTCTGCGATGATGAATTGCCCGACGAAGGGAGGAATCATAATTTGGCCCTCCACATCTCTATGAACTGCAAGAATGATTCATTATCCAATGTACTGATTGATAATGGATCTGCATTGAACATCATACCAAGGAGCACGCTTATGAAGTTGAAATATCAAGGAACGCCCATGCGCCTGAGATGCATTATCGTGTAAGTGTTTGATGGATCAAGGAAATATGTTATTTGTGAAGTGGAATGCCTATTCATATAGGCCCACATTGGTTTCAGATTACTTTTCAGGTCATTGATATTGTACCCGCTTATAGCTGCTTGCTGGGACGGCCGTGGATACATGAGGCAGGGGCTATCACTTCGACTATACACCAGAAATTGAAGTTTGTGTGTGAAGGAAAAGTGGTAATTATAAATGGAGAACAAGCATTATTGATATCTCATTTTCCCTCTTTCAGTATTGTGAAGGCGGATGAAGCTGTTGTTGGTACCCAGTTCCAAGCTTTATCCATTAATAATATAAGAGGAAATGAGAATTCTAAAGCTTCGTTTAAGGATGTGTAGCAGGTTGTACATAATGGCCATAGTGAAGTATGGGGATAGATTGTTGATCCACTTATAAACAGGAACACAACTGGCTTAGGATTCTCTATGAAGAATGATAAAGGCAAGAGCATGAAGCTGAAGTCTGTTGCAGACAAGTATCAGGATATCTTTTGTAGCGGGAGTTATCTTCATCCAACTATTTCCGGGGTTAATGCCATTGTGGAAGATGAAGCAGAGCCATAAATGCCAAATTTTGTGACGCGCGGAGTTAGAGTTCACAACTGGGTCATCATTGATGTTCCCTCTTGCATACATGTTTCAAAGTAATTTTTTTTGTTAATCTTTTTGAAAAGCTTTCACTATACCTAAGATTAAATTATTGATATTGTATGGGCTTATTTGTTTACTTTGATCTTTAAAATCAATAATAAAAGTTGTCTTTGTTTCCCAAGTGGGGTTTTTTATTTTCTGCTTTTTCTTAGAAAATGGTAATCAGAAAAAACCTTTCAAAATAAATAATAACTGAAATTTAATATGCATAATCACTTGTTATATGTGTCAATTTCTAAAAGTAATCATAAATCATATGTGCAGATTAATTAAAAAACCCGTTGAATACAATCACCCTGCACCCTCTCCTAACTTTGAATGTCCTATGTATGGGGCCGAAGAAGAAGACTATGATGAGATTCCGGAAGAGGTCTCACAATTTATTGAGTGCGATGAGAATTCCATTCAGCCATATAAAGAGCCATTGGAAGTAATCAATTTGGTTTCAAAAGAAGATCCGAAGGAAGTCAAGATTGGAGCGTTGCTACATCCTGATGTGAATGGCAGGTTGATTGATATGTTGAAAGAGTATGTGGATATCTTTGCTTGGTCTTACAAAGATATGCCTGGCTTGGATACAAATATTATGGAGCATCATTTGTCTTTGAAGCCAGAGTGCCCGCCAATCAAACATAAGTTGCGAAGAACCCACCCACACATGGAAGTAAAAACCAAAGAAGAAGTTCTAAATAAGATTAATGCCGGTTTTCTTGTGACATCAATGTACCCTCATTGGATTGCCAATATTGTCCCAGTACCGAAGAAAGACAGAAAAGTTCGCATGTGCATAGATTAGATAGATCTAAATAAAGCTAGTCCAAAAGATGATTTTCCATTGCCACACATTGATATGCTAGTGGATAGCACAACAAAATTCAAAGTTTTCCCATTCATGTGCGGATTTTCTGGATATAATCAAATAAAGATGGCTCTTGAGGAAATGGAAAAAAACAACGTTTATCACACCCTGGGGAACATTTTGTTATAGAGTGATGCCCTTCGGGTTGAAGAACGCTGGTGCAACGTGCCAGAGGGCTATGACAACCCTATTCCATGATTCGATGCACAAGGAAATTGAGGTATATGTTGATGATATGATTTCTAAATCCCATACTGAAGAAGGGCATGTAGAAGATTTGTCGAAACTATTTCAGCATTTGAGGAAGTATCGTCTCTGCTTGAATCCAAATAAATGTACCTTCAGTGTTCGATCAGGGAAATTGTTGGGTTTCATTGTCAGCCAAAAAGGGATTGAAGTTGACCCTGATAAGGTCAAAGCAATTCAAGAAATGCCAGCACCGAGAACTGAAAAGCAAGCCAGAGGTTTCCTTGAGCGTTTGAATTACATCTCCAGATTCATTTCCCACATGACTGCAACGTGTGAACTGATCTTTAAGTTGTTAAAGAAAGATCAAGGTTGTGTGTGGTAAGATTACTGCCAAAGGGAATTTGAAGTATTAAAGAATATCTGCTTGAACCTCCTATCTTGCTCCCTCCTGTTGAAGAATAACCATTAATTATGTATCTGACAATGTTAGATAATTCTATGGGATATATTTTGGGACAACAAGATGAAATAGGGAATAAAGAGCATGCCATTTATTATATCATTAAAAAGTTTACTGACTGTGAGCCGCGATATTCTATGCCTGAAAAGACATGTTGTGCTCTAGCTTGGGCGGCAAAATGTTTGCGGTAGTATATGTTAAATCGAACCACTTGGTTTATCTCCAGAATGGATTCGATCAAGTACATTTTTGAAAAGCCTGCTCTCACTGGGAGAATTTCCCGTTGGAAGATGTTGTTATCTGAATATGACATTGAATACCTCACTCAAAAGCTATCAAACGTTGCATGTTGGCAGAATATCTTGCTCACCAACCAGTTGATGATTATTAGTCTGTTAAGTATTATTTCCCTAATGAGGATGTAATATTTTTGAAAGTGAAAGATTGTGATGAACCATTACCTAAGGAAGGTCCTGATCCTGAGTCTCGTTGGAGCATGATATTTGATGGAGCTATGAATGCTTATGGTAAAGGAATTGGTGTCGTGATTGTAACTCCTCATGGATCACATATACCATTTACTGCAAGGTTAACATTCGATTGCACCAGTAACATGGAGGAGTATGAAGTTTGCATCTTGGGTCTCGAGGAAGCTATTGATCTTAAAATTAAAATTCTAGATGTGTATGGAGATTCAACTTTGGTCGTTAATCAGATTAAAGGAGAGTGGGATACTCGTCACCCTGGCTTGATCCCTTATAAATATTATGCTAGAAGATTGTTAACCTTCTTTAATAAAGTTGAATTCCATCACATCCCCAGAGAAGAAAATCAAATGGCGGATTCTTTGGAAACTCTGGCTTCTATGTATCAAGTGAATACTTGGAATGATATACCTCAAATTATAGTTCGGCGACTGGATAGGCCTGCTCATGTGTTTACAACAGAAGAGGTAGCAAATGAGAAATCTTGGTATTATGATATCAAGCAATTTCTCCAAACTCAGGAATATCTGATTGTTGCATCAAACAAAGATAGAAAGACATTGAGAAAATTAGTTGGTAGCTTCTTCCTCAGTGAAAATGTGTTGTACAAGAGAAATAATGAAATGGTCTTGCCCAGATGCATGGATAGACACAAAGAAGACATGTTGATGCATGAGATTCATGAAGGTACCTTTGGCACTCATGCCAATGGACATTCAATGGCTAAGAAAATGCTTAGGGCAGGTTACTATTGGCTGACAATAGAATCTGACTATTACAAATTTGTAAAGAAGTGCCATAAATGCCAGATTTATACAGACAACATTCATATACCTCCTACACTTCTCAATGCTATTTCTTCCCCATGGGCTTTCTCTACGTGGGATATTGACATGATTGGAATGATTGAACCCAAAGATTTGAATGGACACCATTTTATTTTGGTAGCAATTGATTACTTCACCAAAAGGGTGGAGGCTTCTTTATATGCTAATGTTACCAAGTAGGTGGTAGTGCGCTTCATTAAGAATAATCTCATATGTTGGTATGGTGAGCCAAGAAGAATTATCACCGATAATGGCTTGAATTTGAATAACAAGATAATGACAGAACTTTGTGAATAATTCAAGATTGTCTATCACAATTCATCTCCGTACAAGCCAAAGATGAATGGGGCTATTGAAGCTGCCATAAGAATTTCAAGAAGATCATCCAGAAGATGGTTGTTACTTATAAAAATTGGCCTAAAATTCTCTCTTTTGCTTTACATGGATATCAGACATCTGTCTGCACTTCAATAGGAGCAACCTCATTCTCCCTTGTATATGGTATAGAAGCAGTGCTCTAAATCGAGGTTGAGATTCCCTCTTTACGCGTGATAATGGAAACCAAGTTGTCAGAGGCTGAATGGTTTTAGAATAGGTTTAACCAATTGAATTTGATTAAACAAAAGAGAATGGCGGCTTTGTGTCATGGTCACTTTTATCAGAAGAGAATGAAGAAAGAATTTGATAAGAAGGTCAAACCTCGTGAATTCAGAGAAGGCGACCTCGTGCTCAGGAAAATCATGTCTTTTAACGCTGATTCTAGGGGAAAGTGGACTCCTAATTTTGAAGGCTCATATGTTGTCAAGAAAGCCTTCTCTGGCGGTGAATTAATTCTTGAAAATATGGATGGCGAGGAGTTCCCATGTCCTATGAATGATGATGCAGTCAAGAAATACTTTGCCTAAAGAAATAAACGAACAACTCGTAAGTTGAAAACCCGAAAGGGAGGCTTAGGCAAAAAGGAGTATCTCGGTAGGCCGAAAACCCTAAAGGGCAGTCTAGGAAAAAATTAGAGACATAAACAAAATAAATTTTCCCGCTAAGTTGAAAACCCGCAAGGGAATCTTAGTCAAAAGTTAGGGATTTTCTTGGAAAGTATGTACATCAGACAAGACTTGATCATTGAAGAAACAATCTTCTTGGATCCTCACCATACTTCAACAGAAGTCGTTACTCAGGATCTCAAAGTTGTTAGGGAGAATAGTGGTCATTGTATTTCAATGTATCTTTTCCATTATATATTACCATTTTCTGAACTTTGTAATCATCTGTGGAGTCTCGTCATTCGCAGACTACCATTCTATTAATAAATTTTGAGCTTTTACCTAATTCTTTGTAATTCTTATTTTATTCTGATTACAAAGACTTCATTTATTATTGATAGTAATTTTCAAAGCAAAAAGATTAAATAACAAAACTGTTTTTCGAAAAGAATTTACAAATTACTTTTACTTTAGATTTTGTGATTCAAGAGGAAAAAAAAGTGGTGATCCCAGGAATGGACGAACTCCAGTAATTTTGGGAAGCTTTATTTCCCCCAGGAAGGTTCTCCCGGGTCGTTTTCGCTGGTATGCGCATGATTTTTGTATATTGAAGATGTTACCAATTGGCATAAGGTGCGGTATTGGGTTTGTGATCCTATTGTCCCCAGTCAAGTCTTGGTTCATTTTTAATTTTAGGTTTGCATGGTCTGAGGCCTCTATCCCAGATTCCCCAGTGAAGTTTTCCCTCCTATGATGAAAGGTCCTATTCCCTTGGTTTGCTGAGATGGAACTATTTGCAAAATGTCGCTCTTTTTTGGCAGTGTTCGCATTATTGTTGGTATTTATTCCTCAGGAAGGGTATCCCATGGAACTTTTTGTTGGAATTGGTTTCCATGATACGAATACTCTATCCAAGATTCCCCAGTGAAGGCTTCACTTATTTGGTAAAAGTCTTTTCTCCCTATGCATGATGAGTTGGACCCATTTGCGAAGCATCTCCCTTTTGGCAGTTGCATTTTGTTTGATGGCCTGATAGTCAGGCAAGGGAAATGTTTTATTTAAGAAGTGTTGAAATGGTTATCAACTTTTCAGGTTTTCTCCCGCCAAGTGCTGGGCTTAATTTAAAATCCCCATAAGTTTGATTTCTTGCTGAAATGTTTGACTTCATAAATCCCCAAGTTGTTATCCCCATGAGGTTTCATACTTTCTTCCCATAGAAGTTGTTGCAATACTTAATCTCAACATTGAAGAACATATCTTGTTTTCTCCTTGACGATGTGGTGTTGTCCTCCCCAATGAAGTCAACACGAGGTCTCCAGTTGGTATCTTGATGATGAGGTACTACCTTCCCTAGTGAAGTCTATATGATATTTCCCCAGTGAAGTCAGCATGAGATCCTCAATTGATGTTTTGACAATATGGTTTTCATCTGCCTTATTAGAAATCATTATTGCAATTCCCAATAGAAGTATGGATCGTGAAACATTTGTGTTCCCCATTAAAGTTTGTGTGATATTACCTGGTCAAGCCTAGAGGAGGATGTTATATCCATGTATCTGTACTGATTTGTTGCTATGATGTGATTATTTTCAGATTATGTTCCTTCCCAGTGAAGTTAAGCCGCGAAATAGGATTTTATTCCTCAGTTGGTGCTTACTTTTTTGTGGAATTTTCATCTTGGATGTGATTTAGTCGAGTATTAACGTTACCCAAGTTGGTTTTGTCTGGTTATTCTCAATGTTATATGTCTGTTTTGTCAGCATATACATAATAACACTAATACATTCATACATACATCATGCATTTTTGAATTTAGAAAATCATTGCTTATTTTCATTCATTAATTTTTTTTTGTTTTTGTTAGCCTATTACCCTGTTTTGCAGAGTTATGTTATCCTCTCTCCAATAGAGTGCCAACCTTAAGCAGAAAGTATATATTCATTCAATTTACCCACTGAGCTATCCCTCGTGGAAGATCTTTGCTTTAGCTTTCCTGTACAACTCTTTTTATGGATGATTTGGATTTCCCTCTTGAGTTTATTTCTCAAAGGATGTATTTTGGTTGACTATTTTACTCCAGTTTATTTCTGGTTTGAATCTATGATCCTCAGCAATATTATTACTTTATATTTTTTCAAGCTTCGAGCATTGGTTTGAGAATGTGCATTTATTTTGACACGAAAATACTTTTACCTCCTCAGTAGGAATATGTTGGCATTTCCCCAGGAAGTTATGATTCATTCCCCAGGAAGTCATGCTTCATTCCCCAGGAAATCATGTTTCATTCACCAGGAAATCATGATTCATTCCCCAGGAAATCATGTTTCATTCACCAGGAAGTCATATTTCGTTCCCCAGGAAGCCATATTGCTTTCCCCATAAAGTCATTTTTACAATCCTTCCCATAACAGCAAGTGGCAGATCTCTTTATTTGAGAAACTTGTACTTCCCCGTAAAAGTTGACGTTACTTTTTTGCTATCTTCCTTATGAGCAGATAGTTTGCAGTTCGTTTTCAAATCACTCCAATGGATGGAAAGTCTTTCAATATGGAAGAGACAGTTCGTTGTGAAATCTTTACAAGTGGTAGTCACTTTATTTGAGACAAGTTATATATTACCCTTTCCAGGCGGAATTCCTTCGTTAAAGAAGAAGTTGAGACCCATTCTAGGTGAAGCGCCATGATTTTGGGAAACTTGTTATTGTAAATGTATTCTTTTTTCTACCTTCAGTGAACGTTGGTAGTTCACTTTCAGTGAACATTGGTGATTATGTTATTCTCTTTCTACCTTCAGTGAACGTTGGTATTTCACCATCAATGAACGTTGGTGTTATGTTACTCTCTTTCTACCTTCAGTGAATGTTGGTAGCTCTCTGTTAGTGAACGTTAGTGTTATTCTTTTTCTACCTTCAATGAACATTGGTAGTTCACCATCAATGAATGTTGGTGTTATGTTATTCTCTTTCTACCTTCAGTGAACGTTGGTAGCTCACTTTCAGTGAACGTCCGTGTTATTATTTTTCTACCTTCAGTGAATGTTGGTGGTTCACCATCAGTGAATGTTGGTGTTATGTTATTCTTTTTCTACCTTCAGTGAACGTTGGTAGTTCACCATCAGTGAACATTGGTGTTATGTTATTCTTTTTCTACCTTCAGTGAACGGTGGCAGTTCACCATTAGTGAACGTTGTTGTTATATTTTATTTTTCTACCTTCAGTTAACGTTGGTAGTTCACCGTCAGTGAACGACGGTGTTGTTATTCTTTTCTCTTTCTACCTTCAGTGAACGTTGGTAGTTTCGCCTTCAGTGAAAGTTGGTGTATCCTTCGATCTTCTACTTTTAACTATTGAGTTGGTAGTTCACAATTATATGTCGATCACTTTTATCCTTATTATTTCCTCAATATTTGAGTTGATGATGCCTCATCCCCTCTTCGAGGATCTCCCTCAATAGAGTTGAGATTTTCTTCACCACTGATTTATTTTCCTGGTCGAGTTTCTTTTTTATCTTTGTTTCCTTTGTTACATCCCCAGTGGTGTGTTGCATTTATTTAATATTTGTCCATCTGCGTTCATAATCATAAGTATTGCATGGCATATTAAGGCCAAACATAGGGCTTGTTTTATATATAAGTATCTTCAATCGCGTCAACACGAAGATTTTTAACCTATCATATCTATTGTACCCTAAAATTTGCCCTCCTATTTTCACATAAGGCATACTCCTAGAGGTTCTCAATTGCTCAATGTTGACCAAGATTTGACCAGACAATTTTCCTCCTAAGGCAATGAACCCCCAACTAGGGTTTCAATTTTCATCAAGATGGTTGAGCTCCGAGGATCCCAAATGTTCTTCATTATCCTAATAGGTCCTCAAGATCATCCATGCCAAATTTTATGCCTTGCACAACAAGTTTGCTAAGTCAATTACTCAAATGCTTGAAAATCAACTGTACTAGGTCAAAAGTCAATTGTGGCCTATATATAGTCAAACTTCATGTTTTTTGGTCAACCTCAACATTTTGAAGTGATATCCATCATTTGATCAAGGGTTGATCATGATTCCTCAAGAAATGTCCCTAATTCATCAAAAGTCAAAATTGTTAAATTAGGATTTCTATAGGAAAAGTCAACTAAACTTTGACCAGGCATAACTTTCACATACTTCATCCATTTTTCCCAAACCAAAGCTAATATTGAATATAATCTCATTTTCTACAACTTCTCTTCGGCCCTCAAGTCCATGAAATTCACCATTTGAAAGATACAAGCTCATACATTACAGGTCATTTTCAGAAAGTCAACAAAAGCCACTTTTTTCCAAGACCTTTTACATTAAGATACAATCTTCAAATGCAAAATTTATTAAAAGAGGGATTGAAGTAGACATATTGGGATTTCCAAAAAGTCCAATATCATCATCATGAGATAAATATTGAGCAAGTTATGGCTTGCCCAAGTTGGGAAAATTTAGGAATTTTCAAGAATTATGCATTGAGCAAATTTGAAGTTTTAAGGCAAGGGCTCAATTTATTGGACTTCAAGAATCTTCCTAAGTTTATAGAGGACATCTAAAATTATTCTTCCCATGCCTTGCATTTGCTAACTATTTTATTCATATTTATTTTAATTTATTTCAAATAAATATAAAATAAAATGTATAAAATAATTGGAAATGAGCTTTGAGCTTTGGGTTGATGTTTTGGACAGCCTAGGCCCATAATTTCGTGAAAAGGTTTCCAAGTTCATTCAAATTCAAAAAAGGACAAGTTTCCTAGTTTTTGGCCAAAGTTACAAATTTCATTCATGGTTTGAAACGTTTTCTTTATGATTGTTTAAACTTTTGTTTTCTTGTCTCCTCATTCCTCTATATATAAACAAGCATCTAGCAAGCATTTAAGCACGCCTACAAAGCCTAGAGAGAGTTCTACCATTTTTTTCAAAATTATCAAAAGTGGTAAAAATTCGAAACCCACTCTACATGTACTTTTGGTCTGAACTAGTAATCATACATTGCTCTTGAGGTTCCCAGGGACTTGTTCCAACCATCATCAAAGCTTGCAAGGTTCCATATCACCGGATCCAAGCAATCACCGTTTTGGTATAATCTCAAATTTGAATCTCTATTTTTATTAATTTGTTGAATGTTCTAATGTGTGTATATGAGTTCCAGGATATCCTTAGAGCAGGTTAGGGGAATTACATGGAATGCATGACGTCTAGAACATGAGATACCATTTACCATCAAGTACTGCTCACACTGGATCCAAGGATGGACATGGGCTTCACAATCTGGGCTTAGCGAAATTTCAATTTCAACCCCTATTCTACTTCAGCCATCAAGCCCAATCTCTTTTATTTTTCTTTTATTTAATTATTTCATTTATTAATCTTTTTAAATAATAATAATAAAAAACTCACAAAAAAATTAGACATAGATATTTTTAATTACATAATTAATTTCTTTAATTAATTAATTAATTAAAACTTTAACCCTTTTCTTAATTAAAAATAAATTAGAATTTAAATCTAATTACTTTCTTTTCATAATAAAAAAAACACAAAAAAGGCTTAGTTTATTTTTCTTAATTTAATTTTCTAAGTAGACTTTAGGATAATTAATTTAATTATTTTTCTTAAACTAACTTGTTTTTAAAATAAAAACCAACAACAAAAATATTTTCTTTTATGTTTTCAGGCGTACTTTCACATTGTTTATATTATTGTAATTGCTGTATGGGATGTAATAGATGATAAGTAGACTCTTTTTATTGCTTTATTTTCTTTTCCCAAATTGCTTTGGAATGTAAATCTCCCTCCCCGAAGCCATATAATAGTTTAGATTTATACTTTCCGCATTTTATTTTTCTGTATATATTACTGTTAGTAACTAGGCGTATATGGAAAGACTAATAATCAAACGTTAGCTAACCTAACAAAAAGACAAAATAACTGAATCTCAACACACTTGCACATGCGCACCTCTAAGGTATCTCTCGCTTTAGTTTCCTTTAAATAAAACAGTCATGAGGCAGGAACGCTTTAGTAAAGACCCGTAAATCAAAAAAGATCATAGTCCATCGATGACCCTACAGTTGCCTTTCGGTAAATGATCTAGTCCCCAAAATAAAAATTGCTAAAGCGTCTCCATAAATTGCCTTTGTGATTGTAAAACGTCCCTTCGATTGTCCCTCAACATCCGATGATAGGGCTACCTACTCACTAATAGTAGGATAACACTATCTAAAGGAAAGGAGGAAAAGAACATCCTTTTTCGAGTAGGTAGACAGTTCTTAAGTACTTCCTCAAATCTATATTTTTCACTTACACACTTTTTGAAAACTATTTCCAAAAACGCTTTATCACACTCTTGAGGACTGATACAAGAGTTACCATAAAGCAAACAAAAATCTTTCAAACACACAAACACAAACAATTTTCAAAAATGAGCAAGTACCTAAGAGCCCGTGGAAAACCACTGATGGAAAGGGTGCTAACACCTTCCCTTTCCATAATCTACCCCCCTTACTAAAAAAATCTCAGAAAAAGGTCTTTTTCTATTCTTATCACCCTTTCCTTTGTTGGATAAAGTAAAAGTCGGTGGCGAATCTTGCTTACCGCGACATTTGTGAACAAAAAACGCAAACCAGTATTAAACAGTCGGTTCTGTCACCGTATCACAGAACTGGCGACTCTGCTGGGGAAAATAATAAAAGTGGGGTTTACCTTAGGGTCTAGATCATTTTTAACTTGCTTCTCTTTTGTTTGATTTACTTTTAAGGGTATTGTTTGGGTACTATGAATCCTACACCCGGATCTGGGGAAAACCTTTTAGGTAAGTAGCAATAGATCGTGGAAACTGTGTGAGGTATACCGACACGGTTGAAGCGATGGCTACATTGATGCGACACTTTGGTTGGTACCAGTAGCCCTTGAGTTAATCAAGGAGAATACGGGGCCGCTGTGTGGTGTCATGAAGCGTCAACTGGCCTTAGAACCTTTAAATAAACAACTTGGCCATTAGGACGTATCGAGATGGCCGTCTTTGGTGTATTCCAAAAGTCGGAAGATACTCGATGCTATACTCATTGAGACTTGACTCCTAAGTTTTGTTCGGTTGTAAGTCACTCGCCTATCGAACGAAGCTTGTGGGAAAGGTCGGTGATATTGAGATCCCTTAGAACCCGATTACTATTTATAGGACAGGTTGAACCAATCCTACTTCAAGAGGGTATTACCTTAAAACCCATGCAAGCCTTAAACCTAAGGTTTTGGTGTGAATTGCTTGTGCTTGCCATATATGTGATTTCTTAGCATAATCATGACATCATAACATGGCATATCATACTAACCATTTCAAGGATCTCAAGGGTTTATGATACAGGTTATGGTAAATCAGACGTCTAGCAAGGGGTAAAGGGAATTTATTTTCCTCTAGACAATACGGTCAAAAGATCAAAACTCAACAACTTGAGTCAGGGGCTATGACCCACTTGATATGGTGAGCTTGACTCTCGTAGAAGGACACTCAATGATACGAAGTTCTTCAATCAACACTACAAATGCTGAAATTTTTTGTTTACCCCAAGAAATCCTTGAAAACATTGCATACATATATCATACATATCATTGCATAAACAGGTTTCAAAGCAGGTTTCTCATCCTCTTCGCTGTTTATTTCAGCAATGGATCTTGAACAAACAGTGAAGGATTTACAGACTCAGAATGCCCAGTTTCAACAGATGATCATGGCTCTGACCAAGGGGCAAGAAGAGTTGAAAGCCTTGCTTGTTAAAGAAAAGAAGAAGCCAAAGAAACCAACTGGGTTAGTGAATCTGGGAAGAAGGATCAGAGGATCAGTGCAGCGAGCCTCTGAACTGATAACTTCATCAAAGGAAGGAAACAATCAAGAGGAGGAAACAAGAGAGGAAGACTCCAGTCCAAAAGAATCTGGTGATGAATCTAACTATGATGAGGAGCAGTATCCTCCTGCTGATGAAAAATACATACAACTGGAGGATCATTAGAATGCAATGGAGGTACAGAAGGTACCAGGTCGGGATTTTAAAGAGATGGGTTTGGTCTCTAGGGTTGTCATCCCACAAAAGTTCAAGGTTCCAGTCTTTGCCAAATATGATGGGGTTTCATGTCCCAAGATGCACCTCCGATCTTATGTGAGGAAGATCCAGCCTCACACTGCTGGCAAGGACTTATGGGTCCACTTCTTTCAAGATAGTTTGTCCGGAACTCATCTAGAATGGTTCTACCAGCTGGAAGGGGCCAACATCCATAATTGGGAAGACCTGGCTGCTGCTTTCTAGAAGCAGTATAATGCAGACCTTGCTCCCACCCGTACACAACTCTAAAATATGTCTATGGGTTTGAGTGAGGGCTTTAAAGACTATGCTCAGAAGTGGAGGGACTTAGAAGGAAGAGTCCAACCCCTCTGTTTTATAGGGAGCTAGTGGATATGTTTCTAGGTACCCTGTCTGGTCCGTTTTTCAATCATCTGATTGGAAGCTCCTCATCCGGCTTTATTGAATTAATCTTGATAGGAGAAAGAGTGGAAGCTGGAATTAAGAGTGGTAAGATCCAAAAGGATGCATCCTCCAGTACAGTAAGGAAGCCATTTACTGGAAAGAAGGAAGTCAATGCCACCTATAGCCAAATGAATCAAGAGAGAACTGAATGTTGTCTAGTGGTAGGGGATGTTATGATCTCTAAACCTGCACCTGCTCAACAAAGGGGCAATTAGCCTAGAGCAGAAAGGCCTGTAAGACAGTTTACCCGGATAAACATGACTTTGCCTCAAGTTTTAACATAATTATTGAAGTCCAATCAGGTAACTTTGAAGGAAGCTCCAAGGAATCCCAACATCATATCTCCCTGCTACAACTCTAATGCTCTCCGTGCCTACCATTCTGAGACTCTAGGCATGACACGAACGACTTCTGAGCTTTGAAAAACAAGGTGCAAGACCTTATTGAAGCAAAGGAGATTGAATTCGATGCTCCGGAAACTCCCAACGTCATAACTGCACCCATGCCCAAGCATGGCCCAGGAATCAATGTTATTGATGTTGGCTCAGGATAGCTGGACCCAGTAACTGGACGACAAAGGACTTTGTACCAATTACTTTTATTCAAAAGTAATTGTCTTTCTTGTTTTTTGGATATGTAATAAACAATATAAACTCTATGGCCATGTGTTTTACCTGGGGCATAATTGTTTCATTTGTGAGGGTTATCATGTTTAATTTCATATGGAATTAATAAAGCATTGGACGTTTATGCATACAAATTTTATGCTCTTTGTTTTTCTTTTCTACTTTTTACTTTGTCAATACAGCTATGCTCTTACACATATCCACGTCTCAAACTGTAGATCCATATCCACTATGGATCCCATTGATAACAGTTTTTCTATTTCTGGTTATGACTTTGAAAATACGATCAACCAAGCCGAGGACAAAGGTGAGAAAGATTGTGAGGTACCCGGAGAACTTTCCAGACTGTTACAGCAGAAAGAAAGGGCTATACAGCCTCATGAAGAGCCAGTTGAGACAGTGAATTTGGGCACAGAAGAGAACAGAAAGGAGGTCAAGATAG
Source organism: Vicia faba (assembly GCA_948472305.1). Lineage (NCBI taxonomy): Eukaryota > Viridiplantae > Streptophyta > Magnoliopsida > Fabales > Fabaceae > Vicia > Vicia faba. The sequence continues at coordinate 1,070,782,142 of OX451740.1, read as the reverse complement.
GTGAAAATTTGTAGCTTAGTGTCAAACAACGTTTGCTTCAGATGTTGCATGATTATGTTGAGATCTTTTCCTGGTCATATGAAGAAATTCCAGGACTAGACACGGATATTGTGGTTCATCGTCTGCCAACTAAAGAAGATTTCCCTCCAGTAAAGCAGAAGGTATGTCGTATGCGCCCTGAAATTTCAGAGAAGATCAAAGCAGACATTATGAAACAGTTCAACACTGGTGTAGTGGTAGAAATGTTTAAGACTAAGCCATTGGATTGACTAGACTTATACAAATCAAAATAAAATCGCCACCGTGCTTTATTGTTTCCAAAGGAATGGGAAAAGAGCGAATAACCCAAAAATAGGGGGAAAGATTCTAGGTAGGGGTTGGTTATGCAAAGGGAAGGTATTAGCACCCTAAACATCTACGATACTCCGCAGGAACCTCTTTGTAAAATTTGTATATTTTAGCTATAAAAAATGTTGTATAAAAATGGATGTTGGAGGTGAGAAAAGAAATATATATATATATATATATATATATATATATATATATATATATATATATATATATATATATATATATATATATATATATATATATATATATATATATATATATATATATATATATATATATATATATATATATATATATATATATATATATATATATATATATATATATATATATATATATTTTTAATGATTTTTGCACCCGCCGCGGTTGTGAACCTTTAGTGCCTACGTACCATCTTTTCGTGCAATAGGGGATCAGGGTACACGTAGTTCCTCTTTTAAAAATTTTTAAACAAAAAAGTCTTGGTTAATTTTATGAGATAAAATATCATCGTCATTGTCCGTGTGGAAAACATACCTACTACCCATAATCATGAGAAAGGAAAATTTGCATCATCTCAAAGTGGAGGATATTACTTGGATTTTAAAATCAACAATGCCTCACTCAACACCCAAGTGGAAAATATCTCTCTTCACTATATATTCTAGAAGTATAGTTGTTTGCATCACTACAAGGATTGACAAGAGTTCAATATTTTTGAGAAAATTTTAAAGATAAAATCCAAAGTGGCAAAATGGTTTGAAATGAGATTGATTGACTTTTAGTCTTCTCACAAAAATGTAAAAGTATTATTAAGTTTATTGAAGTTTATTTATGAAAATGTTTGAAAATGCATGGACCTAAGTCCAAGTTTATTATGAAAGTGGTTCAAGTTTAAAACAAGAAGAGTTTTCAAAAGGAGGGAAACAATTTTTGAAATTAAAGAAGATTGGAGGAGAAGAAGAGGCTATCCTAAAGCATAGGGTAAAATCTAGGGATAAGAACCATCTAACCAACAAGAAGCCAATACTTGACACTATTAGCCAAGATAGAATTCCCATTATTTGGATTAAAACCAAACAAGCAAAAATACTAGATCTCTTGAGAGAACCAAACTTCAAGTGTATTAAGTCTTCGTAAAAATTGGGCAGAGTAACGACTATATACGGGTGAACTCCAGATTACAAACAAAGGGTGTAATCACAATAACCTGCACACAAAACAAATAAACAACCCAATGTCTTGAGGTAAACCTCAAGAGCTCCAGACAAAATAATCAGATAAGAGCACAAGGTCTCCAATCATAGGCCAATGTTTCTAATCCTAAGTCCAAAAAGTCCAATGCTCCATAATGCCAAGGATGATAACCAAATAGTCCAAGTATCATTAAAGATTTTTAGGGTTTATGTTGAATATTAGGTGTTTTAAAAAGAAAAGTAAAACTCAAGTGAGCAAAAATAAAAATGACAAGAAAGTAAATACTCAAATGAGCAAAGATGAAAATGGCATGAAATGTAAATGCTAAAAGTAAATAGTGCATAAAAATATAAGGGCCATATAATAAAAGAATAAAGGATAAAGTCAATTATTAGTGATTAGTGGTTAGTTGGATGATCATCTTGAAACTTGCATTTAGAACTCATTAGAGGATTGGTAGAGTTAAAGCCTCCACACAATAAGTTGCATTTTCTTTTTATCAAGTATATCATCCATTTGGAATCCTCAAAAGTACCATTTAATTATTAACGATGATTAAGTGATCCGCGTTGACCAAAGGTGTTGTAGATCCATTAGAGGATCGGTAGAACCAAAGCCTCCGCACAATGAATCTCAAGGTTATTGGATCAAAGAGATCAAATTAACATACTTGGGCTTGCAAACATAAGTTTGGGCCACGAATGATCATTTATTCGAATCAGGACAAAATTTTGCGCTATGTTAAGCAATCGTAAGTGGACTTATATAGAAGTCACACCTATTTTGAGCCCGGTCAATAGAAATCTATGCACCATTTGTTTTGAGACATGATATAGAGATCATGCTCCAACAACATTTAGTGCAATAAGAAGGGGATGAGTTTGAGATCATGCTTCAACACCATGGATCCAATGACGTTAATAAAGTTCATGATCAAAAATTTAACCCAATATTAGCCAGAAAATAGTCACAAAATAATATTACATTTTAATATTTACAAAAAGGTTTAAATATAATGTTTAAAAATAGAAATAAAAGAGAAAAATATCAACTATGTTCAAATTAATCAAGAAATAAAAAGTAAGACGATAGAAAAATTATAAATGAACTAAAATAATTTTATAAATTTTTTGGTAATTTTTTAAAGTTAGAAACTATTTTTAAAATTAAAAGAAAGGGGTAAAATAAGCCAAAAATGATAAAAAATAACAAAGTCAGAAACAAAAATAAAGTAAGGTCACCAATATTTGTCACAATATCATTGGATCATTCCATAAATTTTTTAGAATTTAAAAATGTATAAAAGTATTTTTAAACATTTAAAACAATTCAAATAAAGTGTAAATTCTTAAAAAATACCAAAACACAAAATTAAATTGTGAAAAAATTAAAAATCAGAAAAAGAATAATCAAAAATATTTTTCATAATTTTTTTAGATTTTTTGGACTTAAAATAAATTTTCTATGATTTTTTAAAGTTTAAAAAATTAAATATAAAAATCAGAAAAGAAAATAAATAAATAAATGTGGACCATTGGATGAGAGTCAAAAGGCATTACTAATCAGATCCAAAGGATCTGGCGCGCTCTGGATATCATGGATATTAGTGAATAAAGCTAAGAATCAAAAATAAAATCAGAATTAAAAAAACAAGTGCCACGCCATCATTGTTTGGAAGATGACACGTTGGTCATCTTCAACCTCCAGCCAACGTGAATTTCAGGTCTCTCAAACTGTAAAATCAGAAGCTCAGACCTATGCCATTCGCTTTGTCTCTTCAAGACGAAGACAACCACATCCTCGCGCCAAATTTATATAAACTGTAGCTAAAGCAATTTGGAAGGAAAGTTTTGAAAAGGGATTTGAAATTTCATGGTCAAAACGTGTTTCCAGTAAAAAACAAGTGTTGCAACTAGAACCAAGGCAATGAGAGCATCACAATGATATCAAAGTTTTGAAGAATTGATGAAGGAATCTACCTATTGAAGTTGAGTTGCAGAGCTCTGAAACTGGACTTCTATGGAGCAATATCTGGAACGATTCTTGAATGTAATTATATGGTTGGCTTCAGGGAAGATCAAGGTAGGTGAATTGATGCAAAATTGGATTGAAAAAGGCTTGTATATGAATTTCGTAGTTGCTGAATTCTTAGTTATGGAACAAGTTTGGCAGGGTGATTCTGGCTATCCAAGCTTGAGAAAATGAATGGGATAGTTCATGTATTTATAGGAGAAGCAAATGGGATCAAAAGGAAGAGTGAATGATGCATTTTGGAGGGAATTCATGCAAACCTGATGCACGAGTGAAGTGTGATCTTATTTTCACCAAAACTCATCCAATCCTTACGTTTTGAGGTGCTAAAAACTTCTGGCAGGTTTGCTAATCAATATTAAATCAAAAACGTGTATAAATCTTGTGATTAGAAGCCACATTATGGATTTCAAAATTCCGACTTGGTGAGAAATTCAGTTTCAAAGTGCCAACTTCTGATCAATGGCATTCTCAGCTCAAGGGGTCTTAGGGCATGATTCTTAATGCTTCAGAAATGAGGTTACAATATTTGCAATGGAAAAAGAATGGAATCAAATAGATGCTTGAGCTGAAAGTTGTGTTGAGTCAAAGTTGGAGAAAAAAATGTTGACTTTCCATACTTAGAAATATTTCAAATTTTTCTTCAAAAGTGACCTATAATGTGTTGCATCCAAACATAGCCTTCCACTTGGAATTTGCTCTTGACTAAAAAAGATGGCATGAAGTAGATCTCTTGAATGACATTTTGAAACTTGAACCATTCAAAATATCCAAAAATTGAGGAAGTTATGACTTGTTGAACTTGGAAAATTTTCATAAAATAACCTATAATCTTTTGTATCCTTAAGGAAACTTCCATCCATTTTCTCACTTTGCACAAAAAATATGGAATAAAGTTCACATATTCAAGATCGTTATGGAAAAAGAATGGGCTCAAGCTGATAAAAATTGACCAATTTATGTTTATTTGAAGTCACACATGAAAAATTGGGGATTCATCTGGAGGACTTGTAATCTTTCTTCCTCATCAAGTTTCTTCCACATGAAAAATCCTTGGAACTTTTGAAGTGACTTGTTAATAACCCTTTAAAGGGAAGGATGTCTTTGGAATCACTCAAAAATACCAAAAGATAAGCAATATATACCTCTTTGAAGTTCAAAACCCTAACTTCTACTGGGGATTGCAAAACCAATTTCAAGCAAAGTAGATGAACACCACCTCAGTAAAACATTCACCGGGGAATTCAGGCCCACTTCATTGGGGAGGTTAACACCACATTCACAAACGAAAAATCCAAAATATCTTCTTCAAGATTGATTATGGTACCAACTTCTCGGGAAAAAGAACTTCCATTAGACCGAACGAAAACTTCACTGGAGAAATCTCGGATTGAAACTTCACATCATGAAAACTCAAAAGAGGAGAAATGAATACAAACTTAACCAAGGATACCGGAGTCACGAACCAAATATGGAGAATCAGCCTCAGTAAACCTTCCCGAGGGGAACAAAAGCTTATTAAAACAAACTGGAGTTTGTCCATTCCTGGGATCACCATTTTGTTGTTGTTGTTTCATCACAAATTCCAAAGTTAAATTGCTTTGAAATTTATTATCAATAGTAAATGGAGTCATTGCAAGCTAAATGAAATAAGAAATACAAAGAATTGGGTAAAAGCTCAAATTTCATTAATAGAATGGTAGTCTGCGAATGGCGAGACTCCATAGATGATTACAAAGTTTGGAAAATGGTAATATATAATGGAAAAGATACATTGAGAAACAATAACCACTATCCCCTCTAACAACTTTTGAAATCTTGAGCAGTAACTTCTGTTGAAGTGTGATGAGAATCCGAGAAAATTGTTGCTCCAATGATCAAGTCTTGTCTGATGTAGTTACTTGCCAAGAAAGTCCTTAACTTTTGCCTGAGCTGCCCTTGCGGGTTTTCAGCTTAGCGGGAAATTTATTCTGTTTATGTCTCTAATTTTTGCCTAGACTGCCCTTTCAGGTTTTCGGCCTACCGAGACGCTCTTTTTTTCCTGTCTCCCTTGCAGGTTTTCAACTTAGCGAGTTGTTCTTTTATTTCTTTAGGCGAAGTATTTCTTGATTGCATCAGCATTCATGGGACGTGGGAATTCCCCGCCTTCCATAGTTTTAAGAATTAATGCACCGCCAGAGAAGGCTTTCTTGACAACATATGGGCCTTCAAACTTGGGAGTCCACTTGCCCCTAGAATTAGTGTTGAAAGACATGATCTTCCTGAGCACGAGGTCACCTTCCCTGAATTCACGAGGTTTGACCTTTTTATCAAAAGCTTTCTTCATCCTTTTCTGATATAATTGGCCATGACATAAAGCTGTCATCCTCTTCTCTTCGATCAGATTCATTTGGTCAAACCTGTTTTTGATCCATTCAGCCTCTGTCAACTTGGTTTCCATTATCACACGCAAATAGGGAATCTAAAACTCAATTGGGAGCACAGCTTCCATTCCATACACAAGGGAGAACGGGGTTGCTCCTGTTGAAGTGCGGACAAATGTTCAATATCCATGCAAAGCAAAAGGGAGCATTTCATGCCAATCCTTATAAATAACAACCATTTTCTGGATAATCTTCTTGATATTCTTATTAGCAGCTTCAACAGCCCCATTCATCTTTGGCATGTATGGAGATGAATTGTGATGGAAAATCTTGAATTCTTCGCACAGTTCTGTCATTATTTTATTTTTCAAATTCGAGCCATTGTCGGTGATAATTCTGCTCGGCACACCATACCGACATATAAGATTATTCTTGATGAAACGCACAACCACCTGCTTAGTAACATTGGCATGTGAAGCAGCCTCCACCCATTTGGTGAAGTAATCAATTACTACCAAGATGAAACAGTGTCCATTTGAAGCTTTAGGTTATATCATCCCAATCATGTCAATACCCCACATAGAGAAAGGCCATGGGGAAGAGATCACACTGAGAAATTTCGGAAGCACATGGACCTTATCTGCATAAATATGACATTTATGACACTTCTTTGCAAATTTGTAACAATCAGATTCCATTGTCAGCCAATAGTAACCTGCCCTTAGCATCTTTTTAGCCATCCAATGTTTATTGGCATGAGTGCCAAATGAACCTTCATGAACCTCATGCATCAACATGTCTGCTTCATGTCTATCCATGCATATGAGCAAGACCATGTCATAATTTCTCTTATACAACACATTTTCACTGAGGAAGAAACTGCCTTCCAATCTTCTCAATGTATTTCTATCCTTCTTCGATGCACCAATCGGGTATTCCCGAGTCTGAAGAAAATGCTTAATGTCATGATACCAAGGTTTTTCAGCTGCTACCTCCTCTGTTGTAAACACATGAGCAGGCCTATCTAGTCGTCGAACCATAATTCGAGGTATATCATTCCAAGTATTTACTTGGTACATAGAATCCAGAGTTGCCAGAGCGTCCTCCATTTGATTTTCATCTCTAGGAATGTGATAGAATTCAACTTTGTTAAAGAAGGGTAACAATCTTCTAGCATAATCTTTGTAAGGGATCAAGTCGGGGTGATGAGTATCCCATTCTCCTTTAATCTGATTTATTACCAAAGCTGAATCACCATACACATCTAGAATTTTAATTCTGAGATCAATAGCTTCTTCGAGACCCATGATGCAAGCCTCATATTCTTCCATATTATTATTACAATCAAATGCTAACCTTACGGTAAAAGGAATGTGCGATCCATGTGAAGTGATATTCACATCACCAATTCCTTTACCATAAGCATTCACAAATCCATCAAATATCATACTCCAACATCACATCCTCATCGGGGAATTCATATTCTACAGACTGGTGATCCTCCACTGGTTGGTGAGCAAGATAATCTGCCAACACACTGCTTTTAATAGCTTTTTGAGTGCGGTATATATTCAGATAACAACATCTGCCAGCAGGCAATTCTCCCAGTAAGAGAAGGCTTTTCAAAAATGTACTTGATTGGATCAATTTTGGAGATCAACCAAGTAGTGTGATTCAACATATACTGCCGTAAACGCTTTTCTGCCCAGGCCAAAGCATAACATGTCTTTTCTAGAATGGAATACCGCGACTCACAATCAGTGAATTTTTTTACTGAGATGATAAATAGTAAACTCCTTCTTCCCTGTTTCATCCAGTTATCCCAGAGTACAACCCCTGGATTTATCTAACATTGTCAGATACATAATCAACGGTCTTCCTTCGATAGGAGGGACCAAGATAGGAGGTTCAAGCAAATATTCTTTAATACTTTCAAATTCCCTTTGGCAGTCATCCGTCTACACATAACCTTGATCTATCTTTAATAACTTAAATATCGGTTCACATGTTGCAGTCATGTGGGAAATGAATCTGGAAATATAATTCAAACGCCCGAGGAAACCTCTGACTTACTTTGCAGTTCTTGGCCCTGGCATCTCTTGAAATGCTTTGACTTTATCAGGGTCAACTTCAATTCCTTTCTGGATAACAATGAAACCCAACAATTTTTCTGATTGAACACTGAAGGTGCATTTATTTGGATTCAAGCAGAGACAATACTTCCTCAAATGCTGAAACAACTTCAACAAATCTTCTACATTCCCTTCTTCAGTCTGGGATTTGGCAATCATATCATCAACATATACTTCGATTTACTTGTGCATAAGATCATGGAATAGGGTTGTTATAGCCCTCTGGTACGTTGCACCAACGTTCTTCAACCCGAAGGGCATCACTCTATAACAGAATGTTCCCCAGGGTGTGATAAACATTGTTTTTCCATGTCGTCTAGAGCCATTCTTATTTGATTATACCCTGAAAATCCGTCCATGAACGAGAATACTTAGAATTTTGCTGTACTATCCACTAACATATCAATGTGTGGCAATGGAAAATCATCTTTTGGACTAGCTTTATTTAGATCTCTATAATCTACGCACATGCGGACTTTTCCGTCTTTTTTTGTTACTGGGACAATGTTGGCAATCCATTGAGGATATACTGACGTCACAAGAAAACCAACATTAATCTGCTTTAGAACCTCCTCTTTGATCTTCACATCCATATATGGGTGAGTTCTTCTCAACTTTTGTTTAATTGGTGGACACTCTGGCTTCAACGGAAAACGGTGCTCTACAATATCTGTATCTAGACCAGGAATATCTTTGTAAGACCAAGAAAACATATCCATATACTCTTTCAACAACTCAATCAACCTAATATTCATATCAGGATGCATCAATGCTCCAATATTGACTTCCTTCGGATCTTCTTCTGAACCCAAATTGATCACTTCCAATGGCTCTTTATATGGCTGAATGGTATTTTCCTCGTGCTCAAGCAACTGTGAGACCCCTTCTGGAATTTCATTATAATCTTCTTCTTCAGCCCCATACACAGGACATTCAAAGTTGGGAGAGGGTGCAGGGTCATTGTATTCAATGGGTTTTTTAATTAATCTGCACATATGATTTATGATTGCTTTTAGAAACTGACACATATAACAAGTGATCGTGCAGATTGAATTTCAGTTATTACTTATTCTGAAGGGTTTTTTTATTACCATTTTCCAAGAAAAAAGCAGAAAATAAAGATACAATTTGGGAAACAAAGACAACTTTTATTATTGATTTTAAAAGTCACAGCAAACAGATAAGCCCTACAACATTAATACTTCCACCTTGGGAAGAGTGAAAGCTTTTTCAAAAAGATTAACAAAACAAATTACTTTGAAACATGTATGCAAGAGGGAACAACAATGGTGATCCAGTTCTAAACCCTAACTCCGTGCGTCACATAATTCGGCATTTTCTGCTCTGCTTCATCTTCTACAATGGCGTTAATCCTGGAAACAGTTGGATGAAGATAACCCCCACTATAGAATATGTCTTGATACTTGCTCGCAACAGACTTCAACTTCATGCCCTTACCTTTGTCATTCTTCTAAGAAAACCCCAAGCCAACTCTGTTCTTGTTCACAGGTGGATCCACAATTTGTCCCCATACTTCATTATGACCCTTACGCACAACCTGCTGCGCATCCTTAAATGAAACCATGGAATTATCATTTCCTCTTATACTGTCAATGGATAAGGCTTGGAACTGGGTTCTAACAGCAGCTTCATCCACCTCCACAATGCTGAAAGAGGACAAATGAGATATCAATAATGCATGTTCCCCATTTACGATCACTACTTTCCCTTCACGTACAAACTTTAGTTTCTGGTGTAAAGTTGAAGTGACAGCCCCTGCCTCATGAATCCACGACCTTCCTAGAAAACAACTATAAGCGGGTATAATATCCATGACCTGGAAATTTATCTGAAATAAATGTGGTCCTATATGAATAGGCAAGTCCACTTCACCAATAACATATTTCCTTGATCCATCAAACGCTTTCACAATGATGCCACCCGGGCGCATATGCGTTTCTTGATATTTAAACTTCATAAGAGTGCTCCTCGATATAACGTTCAAAATAGATCCATTATCAATTAGCACATTGGATAGTGAATCATTCTTGCAGTTCATAGAGATGTGGAGGGCCAAGTTGTGATTCCTTCCTTCATCTGGTAATTCATCACCGCAGAAACTCAAGTTATTACATGACGTAATGTTTCCTATTACACTACTGAATTGGTCTATTGGCATATCAGTCTCCACAAAATCTTGGTCCAATACCCTCATCAAGGATTCTCTGTGAGCAGAGGAGTTCATCAATAACGCCAAGATAGATATTTTTGAAGGAGTCTGAAGTAGTTGATCTACAATTCTGTAGTCGCTTATCTTGATTATCTTCAAAATATCATCCACTTCTTTATCTAACGCAACCCCACTAGTCTTATCCACTTCCCTCTTGGGTTCAACATTCTCAGTAATTTTCTTTCTAGCACTAACATCTCTTCGAACAACTGGTGCAAACACACGACCGTTGTGGGTCACCCTGCTATTTTCAGCAATATTCCCAACATCAGGCATTGGCTGGATGGGAACTTCCACTCCTTCCTCTAAGATTGTAGTGTTGTATTTGTAAGACACAGCCTTATCTGACTTGTAGGGGATAGGACCCGACAAACTAATCACCAGTGGGGTAACAACTGGCTTGCTATAATACTCAACTTCAAGATGAGAGGGTTCCCCAAAACAAGGTACAATGACGTTTACCCCTTCTTCTACATAATCAGTCGTTATTGAGTCATTTCTGGAAAACAAATCCTCATCTGAGGAGAAAAACTCATATGCGAAGGCATACTCTTTATCCGACTCTTCTTCAGTCAAACAAACCTCAACCATATCAAATTCATGGTAATCATCCCTTTGACTTGTAACCTTGATAATTCTGTTATCTAACAACGACTGAACACCCTTCTTCGCGATTGAACATCCTCGGGAATCTCGACAACAAACTCGGCAAGATCTATATTGGTGTTCCACCTGACCAACCATATGGTAGAAGGTAGCATGAAATTGCACAAGGTCCTCATTCATATACTCTACATCAAAAATTCTGAATTCTCCAGGACATCCAGAAACCATATTCACCTCCTATTCATACTCTTCTCTAGGCCTGATTATATGGATTAGGCCCTCATCCATCATCTCCTATAAATTAGCCTTTATCTTATCGCAACCCTGTATGTTTGTACTGCAAATAGCACAACCAGAATGGTCATGCGTAAAGTAGCTAAATTCACAAAGGTCTGCATGCATTTTCACCAAATCTCCCCTAACCAGATTAATATCAAAAATTCGGAAGTCGCTTGGACAACCGGCCACCATATTCACAGCATTTACTCCCACATGCTTGGGTAGAGGATTGTCTTTCACACTAGGTCCCACGTCATTGAAAGATAGAACACCAGACTTCACCAACTTCTGCACCTCAGTCTTCAAAGGATAACAATTCTCAACATTATGCCCTGTTGCTCCCTGATGAAAAGCACATGTTTGGTATGCCTTGTAATACCAAGGCAATGATGATCGTACGGCGGGAGGTGGTCGGGTCTGAACCAGCTTCTTCTGAATCAATTCCGGTAGTAACTCTATATAGCTCATAGGAATATGGTCATAACTCTCCCTTCTCTGACTATACCCTTGATTCCCCTGCTGGGACGGTCTCTGATAAGCAATGATAGTTGGAGTTGCACCCACAACTGGAGTAACTGAGGCGACTTGCTGATGATGCTGATAATTACTTCTAGGAGTATTAACCCTCCTCTCTTGCATAAAAACATTTACATCCCCTTCCTTCTTCTTGGTAAACCCATAAGATGGTTTCTTCACGCCTTAAGAACTTTCAATCTTTGTTAAACGACCCTATCTTACAGCCTCTTCTAAGCGGATACCCATTCCTACCATTTCAGTAAAGTCATTTGGCACACTTGCTACCATCCTCTCGTAGTAGAAAGAACCCAGCACTTTCAAGAAAATCTTAGTCATCTCCTTCTCTTCTATGGGAGGAATCACTTGGGCGGCTACCTCACGCCATCTCTGTGCATATTCTTTGAACAATTCCCGGTCTTTCTGAACCATGGCCCTGAGTTGATCAAGTCAGGCGCCATGTCCATGTTGTAATTGCATTGTTTGATGAATGCTTCTCCTAAATCATTGAAAGTATGGATATTGGTGTTGTCCAAACTCACATACCACTTTAGCACAACACCGATCAAACTATCCTGAAAAAAGTGAATCAGCAGACATTGATCATCAGTATGGGTAAACATTCTCCTCACGTACATCACCAGATGAGTACGAGGGCAAGTGTTTCCCTTGTACTTCTCAAACTCCGGGACCTTAAACTTAGCAGGTATCTTAACATTTGGGACCAAGCATAACTCATTCACATTCTGCCCAAATAGCTCTTTTCCCCTGAGGACCTTCATCTCTCTTTGAATCTTGTCAAACTGCTCTTGAAAATCATCCATTATGTCATAAAGACCCAAGTCTTCACTCGATGGAGGGAAAGGACGACACACATCATCATTAACAAATGGAACCATATTCATCAAAGGAGACACAACAGGAACAGCATGAACCACAAGAGGTGCCAGAGTAACAATAGTGTGATCAACTGGAGTATCTTGAGGACCAAGATTGAAACCTTCAGGTGCAAAATTCTATGGCATTCCCTCAGGATAACCTTGAGGCATGCGATTCTGAACAACAGCTTGAGTAGCAGATACGGGAACAGTCAGAGCTTCAGTAGTTTCCCTTGTTTGTGGAGGTTGGACACTCGGTGGCTGATTCTGAGCAGCCACCAGAGCTTCCATCAGAGCAGTCAGATTGGCCATGCCGGCCTTCAAAGCAGAAACCTCCTCGCGCAGCTCGCGATTCTCTTGTTCTATGATTTCCATCTTCTTTCTGAAATTAGCCTGAGTGTTATAGTGGTGAGTCAGCTTGCTGAATGAAGTAAAGAAGCTTGGTAAGACACCTGGATATGCATACAAATGCAATAAATATGTGCAATATGATGCATGATATGTAATGCACAAGATTTTATTTTATTTAATATTTCAAGGGATTTAAAATTTATGGACATATTGAAAATATCAAATTAATAACGCATTTGAAATACTGAAAATTCCATTATAACAACTCCAAGATGGATTACAAGTTTCAATGATCCAAAGTACAAGATGAAAATAAAATCTAAAACCCTAAGAAGTAAAACTGATGGAGATCACTCTATACGTTGGCGCTTCCCCGTGAGCCTGGAAATCTGAGCTTTCAACCTCTGGTTTTCTTCCGCATATATGGTGGCAACCTCCTTCCAATCACCTGAATTGGGAAGTGAGTGATCAACATCTGATTGAGGCTTAGGAGAAAATAAATCCCCTTGCCTCTCCATAGTCTCTACCGCTCGACTCTCAATGATCTCAATCAAGTCGTCTTTATGCTTCAAGTCTGCTCTATTGGAAATCTCAAAAGTGTGGCACTTGTTCTTCCAAGCATCCTTTTCCTACTGCATCCTGAACAAAGCAAGTTGTAACTCTTCTAGATCATCTAATAAGGGAGAAGGGGTTTTTACAAATAGATCAGGCATAGGTGTTTCCCGGGAATACGACATATTTAACTAAATAGCTCTCGTTTGGACCCACTGAAGATATGGCTCCAAAGAAATAGCACCCCTAGGTCCCAAATCCTTCCTACTCTTCTTATGAATGTGACGCCAGGCCTTCGCAATCTTCTCCCTAGCTTCCCTATGGTCTTCTCCTTCCTTCAGAAAGAAACTAGTCAAATGAATACTATTAGGTTTATCCCTCATCGGATAACCAAGTTGTCATTGTGCAAGAACATGGTTATAGTTAATTCCTCCCTTTGTACCAAGAAGAGGTACATTAGGGAAACTACCACACCTGTCAATATTCTCTATATCCTGATAAGCTCGATGATACCAATCAATATCCGAGTTTGTAAGTTCCATGATCTTAGGAGCCCAACGGGGTTCCTTCTTGACATCCCAAAAAGCATCAGACTGAGGCATATGAGAGATAAACCACCGGTACAACAGAGGCGTGCAACAGATAATCATCCCCCCATGATAATAATTTCGAAGATGAATAGAGTAATATGCATCACCCAACAAGGTAGGAACTGGGTTTCCAATCATGAAGATCCTGATAGCATTAATGTCAAAAAACTTGTCCATGTTAGGAAATAAGAACAACTCGTAAGCAAGTAAAGCAAAGATGGTCTCAAAAACGACTATACTCTTCATCCTGGCAAAGTAACGAGCTTTCTCCAATAAGAACTGATCTAGTAATACTCTAATCCCTCCTTTAGTAGTCATATGGGCTTCCACCTCTGACTTCCCTAGATGAATCAAAGCAGCAATGTCATGTGGTTTTGGCTCACCCTCCAAACCAATAAAAGGAACACGGTCGGTAACAGGTAAATCTAATAGATAAGAATACTCCTCCAGTGTGGGCATCAACTGATAGTCGGGAAAAGTAAAGCAATGATACATCGGATCATAGAACTAGACCAAGGTCGAGAAAATACCCTCCTTCATCTTCAGCTTCATGAGAGGAATAATGGATCCATACTTCTTCTGAAAATCTGCAGAACACTCGATCTCGGGAATTAGACTGATTAACTCATCTATCTTGGGATCCTTGAAACTGTACTTCCCGGTCTTTCTCTTTCCAGAATCCATGGTTAAAAGGTACCTGAGATATTCACAAATGGTCAACCTTTAAATCCCTTGAAATATTATCTCTCCAAAAGATGCTTATGAGTGCATGGATGCATGATGCAGCAATCACACACAAGATCACACATATAGGGTTCATAGGTTCAACGTCACGAGCATGAGGTCGAAGGTACTACCCATAAGGTGTTAGTATAAAATTTATCACCTGCCGAACAAGGTTCTAGAGGTTCCCAGAGTCTACATCCTTCCATCGAATATTACCAACTTCCTGATTAACTCGGTAATTAGTAATATTCTCAAGAAAAACTCGTCCGAGCATAGTATCGTGTGACAACTATTTCTGGATTATTCCGTCATAGCTTCCTCACTACACCTAAAAGGCCAAGATGGGTTTGGTATTCTACGGTCCTCAGTTTCAGCAGGCTCCCAGGTTAAAAGCAGCACGTCTTCCTGATTACTCGGTAAACGACACTACAATTAAAGGGGCCTCCACTGAGTGGGGGATCTCATGCCTCCTTTTTTGGGATTACTCCCTCAAAGTAAACATAACTATACCGCCCGTCTTATCTTAAAGTTTGCCCAAGTCTGGGTATAGGACTTATGAGTAATCACCAAGCACCCTGAAAACCAGGATAATCCAGACAAACATATATACAACATATAACACAAAAACAATAATAACACATATACATATATAAACAAAGATTGGCTCAACCCACTTAGGGATGGACTAGCAAGAGGTTAATCTTTCCCCAGTGAAGTCGCCATTTTTCTATAGCGGTAGAAATGTTTAAGACTAAGCCATTGGATTGACTAGACTTATACAAATCAAAATAAAAATTGGCACTGCGCTTTATTGTTTCCAAAGGAATGGGAAAAGAGCGAATAACCCAAAAAGAGGGGGAAAGATTCTAGGTAAGGGGGTTGGTTATGCAAAGGGAAGGTATTAGAACCCTAACCATCTACAGTACTCCGCAGGAACCTCTTCGTAAAATCTGTATATTTTAGCTATAAAAAATGTTGTATAAAAAATGGATGGTGGAGGTGAGACAAGAAATATATATTTTTTATTTTTAGTGCATAAAAATAAAAGGGGCATATAATAAAAGAATAAAGGATAAAGTCAATTATTAGTGATTAGTGGTTAGTTGGATGAATCTTGAAACTTGCATTTGGAACTCATTAGAGGATTGGTAGAACCAAAGCCTCCACACAACAAGTTTCATTTGTTTTTTGTCAAGTATATCATCCATTTGGAATCCTCAAAAGTACCATTTAGTGATCAACGATGTTTAAGTGATCCACGTTGACCAAAGGTGTTGAAGATCCATTAGAGAATTGGTAGAACCAAAGCCTCCACACAATGAATCTCAAGGTTATTGGATCAAAGAGATCAAATTAACATACTTGGGCTTGAGAACATAAGTTTGGGCCACGACTGATCATTTATTCGAATCAGGACAAAATTTAGCATTATGTTAAGCAATCGTAAGTGGACTTATATAGAAGTCGCACCTATTTTGAGGTCGGTCAATAGCAATCTATGCACCATTTGTTTTGAGACATGATATAGAGATCATGCTCCAACAATATTTAGTGCAATAAGAAGGGGATGCGATGAAGAGGGGTGGGAGAGAATATACAAACCACTTTTGGATTAAATTTAATCAAACTATTATTAAAATCATTCATCCATTTTTGTGGAGTTAGACTCAACACCATGGATCCAATGATGTTAATAAAATTCATGATCAAAATTTTAACCCAAAATCAGCCAGAAAATAGTCACAAAAGAATATTACATTTTAATATATATAAAAAGTTTAAAAATAATGTTTAAAATAGAAATAAAATAGAAAAATATCAACTATATTCAAATTAATCAAGAAATAAAAAGTAAGGCCATAGAAAAATCAGAAATGAACTAAAATAATTTTAAAATTTTTTTGGTAATTTTTTAAAGTCCGAAACTATTTTTAAAATTAAAAGAAAAGGGTAAAATAAACCAAAAATGATTAAAAAAAAATAACAAAGACAAAAATAAAAATAAAATAAGGTCACCAATATTTGTCACAATATCATTGGATCATTCCATAAATTTTTTAGAATTTAAAAATGCATAAAAGTTTTTTTAAACATTTAAAACAATTCAAATAAAGTGTATATTTATAAAAAATAGCAAAACACAAAATTAAATTGTGAAAAAAATAAAAATCAGAAAGAGAATAATCAAAAATATTTTTCATAATTTTTAAAGATTTTTTGGACTTAAATTGAATTTTCTATGATTTTTTGAAGTTTAAAACAATTAAATATAAAAATTCGAAAAGAAAATAAAAAAAATATGTGGACCATTGAATGAGAGTCAAAACCCGTTAGTAATCAGATCCAAAGAATCTGGCGCACTGTGCATATCATAGTCATTAGTGAATAAAGCATATAATCAAAAATAAAATCAGAATTAAAAAAAAAACAAGTGGCACGCCATCACTGGTTGGAAGATGACACGTTGGTCATCTTCAACCTCCAGCCAACGTGAATTACAGGTCTCTCAAACTATAAAATCAGAAGCTCAGACCTATGCCATTCGCTTCGTCCCGTCAAGACGAAGACAACCACACCCTCGCGCCAAATTTATATAAACTGTAGCTCAAGCAATTTGGAAGGAAAGTTTTGAAAAGGGATTTGAAATTTCATGGTCAAAATGTGTTTCCAATAAAAAACAAGGGTTGCAACTAGAACCAGAGCAATGAGTGTATCACAATGATATCCAAGTTTTGAAGAATTAATGAAGGAATCTACCTATTGAAGTTGAGTTTGTAGATCTCTGAAACTGGACTTCTATGGAGAAATATAGGGCACGATTCTTGAATGTAATTATATGGTTAGCTTCAGGGAAGATCAAGGAAGGTGAATTGATGAAAAAATTGGATTCAAAAAGGCTTGTATATGGATTTCTAAGTTGATGAATTCTAAGTTATGAAACAAGTTTGGTAGGGTGATTCTGGCTATCCAAACTTGAGAAAATGAATGGGATAGTTCATGTATTTATAGGAGAAGAAAATGGGATCAAAAGGAAGAGTGAATGATGCATTTTGGAGGGAATTCATGCAAACCTGATACACGAGTGAAGTGTGATCCTATTTTCACCAAAACTCATCCAATCCTTGCGTTTTGAGGTGCTAAACACTTCTGGCAAGTTTGTTAATCAAGTTTAAACAAAAAACGCGTATATATCTTGTGATTAGAGGCCACATTATGGATTTCAAAATTCTGACTTGGTGAGAAATTCAGTTTCAAAATGTCAACTTCTGACCAATGGCATTCTCAGCTCAAGGGGTCTTAGGGCATGATTCTTGATGCTTCAGAAAGATGAGGTTACAAGCTTTGTAATGGAAAAATAATGGAATCAAATGGATGCTTGAGCTGATAGTTGTGTTGAGTCTAAGTTGGAGAAAAAATGTTGACTTTCCATACTTAGAAATATTTCAAATTTTTCTTCAAAAGTGACCTATAATGTCTTGCATCCAAACATATCCTTCCACCTGGAATTTGCTCTTGGAAAAAAAGATGGCATGAATTAGATATCTTGAATGACATTTTGAAACTTGAACCATTCAAAATATCCAAAAATTGAAGAAGTTATGACTTGTTGAAGTTGGCAAAATTTCATAAAATGACCTATAATCTTTTGTATCCTTAAGGCAACTTCCATCCATTTTCTCACTTTGCACATAAATGAAGGCTTAAAGTTCACATATTCAAATACATTATGGAAAAATAATGGGCTCAAGGTGATAAAAATTGACCAAGTTATGATTATTTGAAGTCACACATGAAAAATTGGGGATTCATCTGGAGGACTTGTAATCTTTCTTCCTCATCAAGTTTGTTCCACATGAAAACTCCTTCGAACTTTTGAAGTGATTTGTTAATAACCCTTTGAAGGGAAGGATGACCTTGGAAACACTCAAAAATACCAAAATATAAGCAATATATACCTCTTTGAATTTCAAAACCCTAGCTCCTAGATCAAGAAAATGCTTGTTTTGTAAATATAAGTTGTTGAGGATGATAATGAGAACTCATAGCAACCACAACCACTTCCATATCTTGATAATTGAGATAAATATGCACTTGTGACCAAATGGAATAAAATATTGTCCAACCATGACTTTTTTTTCAATCAACCCCTTATACTTTTTGGATCAAATTTGATAATCTTGAAATATGGTGAACCAAAATAAGCTTGCCATGCCATTTCCTCCAAAACAACTTCAATGGTGAGGCTTGAACTTCTCAAGCTTTATTGACTAGGGCATGGAAATAGACTCATGAACCCATGAAGCAACTTGTTAAATCTCATTTCCTTTACCTACATGGATAACAAGCAAGACAAACCAACATTGTATTATATTAATTAAAAGAAGAAATCAAGACAAAAAGTATTCATGATCATAAAAGAACACAAGTCAAGGTGCTTGGTGATTCCTCAAAGTGCAAAGCTAAATATAGGGAGGGGAACCAAGAATCCTAGTGTGATCTTATTGTAATGGAATCGACATGGTATGATGAAGGGATCTTAGGGGGAAAAATTGGGGTACAACAGCTGGGTTCCTAGCTGTTACCTCTTATCCCCAATGGGTTGCCAACGTAGTTCCGGTGCCTAAAAAGGACGGCAAGGTACGGATGTGTGTGGACTACAAATATTTGAACAGGTCAAGCCCCAAGGATTGCTTTCCGCTTCCCCACATTGATATTCTGGTTGACAATACCGCACAACACAAGATCTTTTCCTTCATGGACGGTTTCTCTGGTTATAATCAGATCAAGATGGAACCCTAAGACATGGAGAAGACAACCTTCGTCACACAATGGGGCACTTTGTACTACAAAGTGATGTCATTTGGGTTGAAGAATGCTTGGGCAACCTATCAGCGAGCCATGATAGCTTTGTTTCATGACATGATTCACCATGAGATAGAGGTTTATGTTGATGACATGATAGCCAGGTCTCAAACTAAGGAAGAACACTTTGATCATCTACAAAAGATGTTTGATAGGTTGAAGACGTACAAGCTGAGGTTAAATCCGAACAAGTGCACCTTCGGGGTAAGGTCTGGTAAACTGCTAGGTTACATTGTTAGTGACAAGGGCATTCAGGTAGACCTTGCAAAAGTGAAGGCTATACAAGAGATGTTGGTTCCTCACACTGATAAGGAGGTCAGAGGCTTCTTGGGACGCTTGAATTACATTTCCAGATTCATTTCCCATTTAACTGCTACTTGTGAGCCAATCTTCAAACTCCTGAAGAAAGATAAAGTGGTAAAATGAAATGATGAATTCCAGACTGCCTTTGAGAGAATCAAGGAATACCTTCAAGAGCCTCCAATTCTGATGCCTCTGATTGAAGGAAGACCTTTGATAATGTGCTTAATAGTATTAGATAATTCAATGGGGGTGTGTGCTGGGCAACATGACGAGTCTGGTCGAAAAGAGCATGCATTTTACTACCTTAGCAAAAAGTTTACCGACTGTGAAATAAGATACTCACTGCTCGAGAAAACTTGCTACACTTTGCCATGGGCTTCTCGACGACTGAGACAGTATATGCTGACCCACACTACTTTGTTGATATCTAGGATGGATCCAATCAAGTACATCTTCGAGAAGCCCATTCTCTCCAGAAGAATAGTAAGATTGCAAATGATCTTGACCGAATACGATATCTAATACACGACCCAGAAAGAAATCAAGGGAAATGTACTAGTTGATCATTTAGCTCATCAGGCTGTGGATGACTACCAATCTATGAACTTTGAATTCCTGGATGAGAATATTATGTTAGTGACTGACTATGAAGAACCTGGACTGGGTGAAGGACCTGAGGAAGGATCCCGATGGACCATGGTTTTTGATGGAGCCTCCAACGCACTCGGCAATGGAATCCGTGTTGTAATCATATCTCCCGAAGGCTGTCATACTCCTTTCACGGCGAGATTATGTTTCAACTGTACCAACAACATGGCGGAGTATGAAGCATGCATCATGGGTCTTAAAGCTGATATTGATATGAGGATCAAGTTCTTGAGTGTTTTTGGGGATTCAGCCTTGGTAATAAGTCAAATCAAAGGGGAGTGGGACACGAAGCACCCGAATGTCATCCCTTATAAAGAACGTGTGCTGACATTGCTCCAACACTTTGAAGAGGTCATGCTTGAATACTTTCCATGAGAAGAGAACCAGTTAGCAGACACGCTAGCTACTATGTCGTCCATGTTCAAGGTTTGATGGGACAATGAGGGTCCTCAGATCACTATTGAAAGGATGGATGAACCAGCATACTGCTATGAGATTAACACTGAAGAGGTAGTAGACAAACCTTGGTTCCATGAAGTGAAAAGGTATCTCGAGGCTCAAGAATATCCTGAGGGGGAGTCTTTCAATGATAATAAGTTTCTGAGAAGGTTCTCCGCAAAGTTCTTCCTCAATAATGGAATCCTCTACAAGCGCAACCACGACTCTACTTTGCTTCTATGTATAGACAAGAGCGAAGAAGAGAGGATTATGACAGATTTACACCAAGGTACCTTTGGAACCCACTCTAGTGGACACACCATGGCTAAAAAGATCCTGCGGGCAGGATATTATTGGTCCACCATGGAAGCAGACTGTTATCAGCATTCACGAACTTGTCACAAATGCCATATCTATGCTAATAAAGTACATGTACCTCTGGTTCCTTTGAAATTCTTGACGGCTCCCTGGCCCTTTGCAATATGGGGCATTGACATGAGGCATCCTCTTTTGCTACTGTTACCAAGAATGTGGTGGCACGATTTATCAAGCATAACCTGATTTGTCGGTATGGGGTGCCAGAGAGAATCATTACTGACAGTGGTATAAATCTCAACAATGCAATAATCACTGAACTCTGTAAACAATTCAAGATCCAGCATCACAATTCTTCCCCTTACCAGCTGAAGATGAATGGCGTTGTCGAGGCTGCTAACAAGAATATTAAGAAAATCATACAGAAGATGAAGGTGACATACAAATACTAGCATGAGATTTTACCATTTTCTCTTCATGGTTATCGCACCTCAGCGCGTACGTCAATAGGGGCAACACCTTATTCTCTGGTATACGGTATGGAGGCCGTCCTACCTATTGAGGTCCAGATCCCTTCTCTGAGGATCATGAAGGATGCGGGTTTGAACAAAGACGAATGGATCCAGACTCGACTTGATTAACTGAATCTGATTGACGAGAAAAGGCTTACTGCTGTTTGTCATGGTCAAATGTATCAAAAACGGATGATCAAGGCTTTCAACAAAAAGGTCAGACGTCAAGTATATCAAGTGGGTGATCTGGTAATCAAGCGCATCATACTTCCACAAGGTGATCCCAGGGGAAAATGGACTCCCACGTACGAAGGGCCATTTGTAATCAAAAGCATATTTTCCGGTGGAGCCATGAGTCTAACCACCATGGATGGTGAAGACCTTCCTCACCCTGTTAATGCAGACATATTGAAATGATACTATGCGTAAATAAAGACCCGCTAGGTTGATTGGACTAGGAAAAACTAAGGGCATCTTGGCGAACCAAAAAGGTTTGGGAAAAAATTAGGGATATACATACAAAAAATCTATACACCCGGCAAGTCGAAAACCTGAAAAGGCGGCTTGGGAAAAAAGGGGTATCCAGGTGGACCGAAAACCTGAAAGGGTGGTTCAGGCAAAAGTTAGGGATTTGAAGCGTATAACTATGTCCCATTGTATCACCTTGCGACCAGACTTCAGTATCAACTATCAAGCTCAAACGGTACTGATCAACCCAATTAGCTTCGGACAAGTAGCAAAGTGATGAGACGCTCGAAAACATAGGGGAAATAGCAGAATTGAAACATAACGGGATTATTACACATAGTTGTTTTCTCTTTGTACACTATTTTGTGTGATTTTCATTTCTTACGACGGTGTTCTCCTACTAGAACATCAGTCTCTTTGTATAAAATGCATGTTATAGGCGAACTTCAAAAAAATCAATACAAATCATTCCTTGAAAGTACAAAACTATTTTTTTTTCTTTTTCTATTTTGTTTTTCAAAAACGTCCAATGACTTATTTTTGACATATGCATTTAAATATGATCACTGTTCACAAATACTTGCATAAAAAACATAAAGACAGTTGCTAATGACTTTAAGAAACGGGGAAAAGTCTAAAAAACAATTTGCAGTCCCGACAGTTAC
The DNA here is from genome assembly GCA_948472305.1 of Vicia faba. Taxonomy (NCBI): domain Eukaryota; kingdom Viridiplantae; phylum Streptophyta; class Magnoliopsida; order Fabales; family Fabaceae; genus Vicia; species Vicia faba. The sequence continues at coordinate 1,070,759,152 of OX451740.1, read as the reverse complement.
TCTTTCCAGCATGGTACATGGGCATGGATAGTTTGAGACAAAGTTACCATTACATATGACCCCGTGACGTCTATGTTCCCCACAGAGCAGAAACAACAAAGTTATGGTCTCCTTCTTCCCCAAGCAGGAATTACCTGCTCCAGCTAAAATCTGCATCCCCCAGTCGAGTTTTATAATTTCAAACAGTTCATAAAACCTCCTCCCGGGTAGAGTTTATTTCTCCAACTGCGGAAGCTCATTCCCCAACAGAGTTTATGTCTCTACAGCGGCAAAACCTTCCAACAAAGCATCATCCTCCATCCATAGAGTTATTCTCAGGCAGGAGTTAAGAGTCTCCAGCAGAATATACATAGACAAAAAGAGGAAATCCTTGGCAAATCATCTCCATTCATCATCCTCAGCAGAAATGAAGGACTCAGCTTCCCAATACTCTTCAGCAGCAGTCAGAGATTTACTTTCCCCGACTAAGATATATCACAATAGCATCCCATATTCATACATCATGGCATACGTATACACATCGCATACAACACAATCTCATTTATTTTTGAGAACATCATCACAATGCATTTCATACATCATGACATTGCATATGACTAACTCTTTACCTTTTTCAGGAAAAGATCAAATCAACAAACACCATTGACTACTTATGTGACCTGGTATTCTTCTCAAAAGCTACGTATAACAAAGGGTTATCTCAGGATCTTCCTCAGAAATATGCCCTCACAAGACCTTCTCTGGTTCAGTCAGATTGACACTAAGATCTCTCTGATTCCTATTCTAGTTGAAGATATTCCAAGACTTTTATCTGGTTCAGTTGAATCGATCCTAAGATTCTTCTAATTTCCATTCCAGTCAAAGTTGATCCAAGACCTTATCTTGTTGAGTCAGATCGACATAAGATCTCTCTGATTTCTATTCCAG